>VWZN01017362.1:11677-31439 GCA_013396955.1 Regulus satrapa | reverse complement strand
AGAGAATGGGGGAGAGGGAGAGAGAGAACGGGCAGTTCAGAGCGGGCTCTGCAAAGAGCCAGTTGCAATTCCATGACTGATACTTCCAGGAAAAGAGGAAATCTGGGAGCCACAGCTTGTGGAGTTATAAGGAGTAACAGAATTGCAACTACACCAATTTCAGCCAAGAGCATCTTGATCATAAAAGGAAAAAAAAAAAAAAGGCCCAGGAGAGATGCAGTTTAATTCAAAAATNAAGGCCCAGGAGAGATGCAGTTTAATTCAGAAATGATGAAAAACTTTTATTCTAACCCCAACTTCTAATTTGGGTAATGTAACCGTTCCTACTCCCACAGTCCCAAAAAGCAAGGCCATTATTTTTAAATGGAAAATCTTAATATGAAATGCAGAGAGGCAGTTTTAGACTGGAGGGAAAGGAAGAACAAAGGAAATACCCTCCATTTTCCACTGTGAACCCCTTTGGGTTGATATTTCCCCATGTGTCCTCCCATCCTTCAGACAAACTCATGGCTCAGTTTGGCCCAGAACATGAATTCCCTTCTCCACCAAATTCCCCTGCTTGGAAACCAGCCCAAGCCCATCCCCCCCACCTCCCATGGGTGCAGTGGGCTCACAGGCCCAGAACCAAGAAATGAGGTGCCATCCTCCAGTGTCACTGTGGCCTGAGGCATGTGTGACACTGCTGCTTGCACTGGTGCTGCTGCTGCTTGCAGGGGTCTGGGGGCTGCTCCCGCACTGACTCCCTCTCCATGAAGCTGCTCACACCACGGAGCCCCAGGGCTGCAGCACAGCCTGGCAGAGCTTTGCTGGCACTCGTAGTGGCACCACGTTTCCACCCTCACACGTGTCCCTGTGCCTCTGCCACTCATCTCTCCTCCAGAAGGCAGGGGCCTTCGCAGCCTGCAAAGCCACAAAACTCCCACTGAGTACAAGAAAACCCCCTGCCTAAGAAAATAAATGTGTTCTGTGCTCTCTCTGAGCCACCCACAGCAAAGCAAATACGGGCACAGTTGGCTCCCACCATGGCTTTGTTCCTTAAAAACGTCATTTCAGTCAAGCCTCTCCTGGCACATCTGGCTGTCGTTAGATAGAGGAGTCTCCGTCTGACTCCTGCTCCTACCTCTGCACTGCACTCCTCATCCAAGACATCCACAGCCCAAATGGGAGCCACACGGCTTCCACAGCAGGAGCGCTGTCCCCAGGAAGGTGCAGGGGACCACCCACTCCTGGGGCCCCCTGGCAGCACCAAACAACAGGAGAGAGAGGCAGGCAGGAGCTCTGTGACCAGGGCAGTGACAGAGACCCAGACAAGCCTCTCCCTTTGCAGATGTCAGACACGCAGTTTGGCCTGTCTTAGCTGAGTTTGGGGGTCTTGTGGGTGAAGAGTTTCTGGGTGCAGGCTGGGCAGAGTGTTTGCAGACACTCATTGAGTGATTGCAGACACTCCGTGATAATCTGAAGTGAGTTATAAAGGCTGAACCCAGAAGGCAATGAAAAAAGGGACAGGTCAGAGGAGGAGCTGGGACAATCCCCCGATTTGGAGCCATCTCTGGGGCTGCCATCAAGGCAGTGCCAGCAGCAGTCTGAGACAAGACCCTGGCAAGGCAGCCACAGGGTCTGCCTTGTGAAACAGCAAACGCTGCCTCAACACAAAGTCAGACATCATCCAGCTGACTCTGTTCCCCTCACTGCATCCCACCAGCTGAAGCTTTCTCCTCATCCTCAAACAGACTGTCTGAGCTATCAGAGAAGAAATCCTCCAGTTCCTCCTGCCTCATCTTGGACTCCAGAGCAGCGATGCGCTGCTTGAGCTTCATCTGGGCATCGTTGTACTCGGTCAGGAGCCGGCCAAAGCGGGTGTGCAGCGTGTCCAGGTTCGAGGCCACCCTGTCCAGCCTCTCCTCCATGCTCTTCCCTTCTGTGCTTTCCTCTGCAGCTGACTCGTCCAGCAGCCCTTCCTTGATTAAGATCTCCCGGCCACGCTCCTCCAAGATCCTTTTGGCATCAGGATACTCTGTGACTGCTTCCATGAGATCTTCCTTTGACAGGCAGAAGAGATCAGAGTAGCCCAAGCTGCGGATGTTGGCTGTGCGCCTGTTGCCCATTTTGCTGCCTTTGATGTTGAGGATGCTGATCTCACCAAAGCAGCCCCCTGCGGTGAGCAAAGCATACTGTGTCACCCCGTCATCCGCCACCACGGCCAGCTTGCCCTCCTTGATGATGTACATCTCCTTCCCGATGTCCCCTTTCCGGCACACGTAATCCCCCGGGCTGAACACCTGAGGGCGAAGCTTCAGCACCAGCTCCACCAGCAGCCCCGCCTCACAATTCTGGAAAATCCTCACCTTCTTCAGCGTCTCCAGGTGAACGTTGATGGCAATCTCTGCCCTTAACTTATCAGGGAGGTTCTTGAGGACCTCCCGTTCGTCTACTGCCTTCTTGTTGGTCCACAGGTAGTCGAACCACTTGATGACTTTGGTTTCCAAGTCTTTGCTCACCTTGCGGAACTGCATGTAGTGTTTGACGGCATCGATTTTGGCCTGGAACTCCGCCCTGGTGGCGTTCATGTTGGATATCATGGAGCCCACGTTCCCCACGATGGTGGCAAAGATGAGGACGCCGACGAGGAAATCAAAGATCACAAAGAGGTACTCTTCATCCCGCACGGGCGGAGGGGTCTCCCCGATGGTGGTCAGAGTCAGCGTAGACCAGTAAAGACAGTAGACGTACTCGCGGGTCAGATACCCATACTCGGGCTCTGTGACATTGGGGTAGACCCAGCTGTCCTCCCCGAAGCCTATGGCCTTGGAGATGGCATAATAAATGCAGGCGTTCCAGTGGATGATGACCAGGATGTAAAGAACCAAGTTGCTGATGCGGAAGATGTTGGGGTGGCTGGTTCTGGTCTCGGTCCTGTCGAAGAACTCAAACATGCGGGGGAAGCGCAGCAGCCTGTTGAAACGCAGCTCAGGGCAGTGCAATCCCACCAGAAAATAGGCCAGGTCTGTGGGCAGGGTGGAGAGAACATCCAGCTTGAACTGGAGCGTGTGGATGTAGTTATACCGCAACTTCTTCAGGTCCTTAACCAGGAGGCCCTGTTCCAAGAATCCTAAAGAGAAGGAAATTACAGGATTATGCTGGTTTTCAGCTTTTGACTTTTCTTCAGGTTTTGTGAGCACCTGAGGAATGGTACGCCTTGGATTTGTTTGCATAAATACACCCAAACTTTACCAGTTCCTGCTCTATTCAGTTTGTTACCACTCAAGGCCTCCATCTGGCGAAAGCCTCGCAGAGATATAACTCAGGGATTTAGTCTGTTGCCACGAAGAAAAAGGAACACAAAGGTTTCCATCCTCCAGATCATGAATTATTGCAGTTCTGACAGGAAACATACAGGCAAGTTCTGCCTTCCGAGAACATTAAATTCTATCATTTTTCCATGCAGATAATTCATTAGCTGAACTGATGCAAAATCAGAGGTACAGACCTTCAACTATGCCCAAATACTAATAGTAATGCAGGTAATTTTGTACAATTATTCAAAGGTGAAGTTGAAAGCTGGGATGATTAATCTTTCATATTGAAACTCGCTCCATTTCTCAGATCTTCTAATTAGATTCTTTCTGTGGAGACTGCTTCATACTAGTGAACGCCAAGGTAGACAAAACCCTGCTTCCAATGGAACTGTGGATTAGGCCCGTCCCTTGCAGCTCATCTCCACTTCTAAGGGATTAAAGGAAAGCCCGGATGCTGCTCCTGCTCACCTGTGTGCAGGCGGATCACTGTGTCCCCGAGGTAGAGAGCATCTGAGATGTAATCCAACACCAGCCACTGCACAAAATAGGTCTTTTGCAGGTCAGTGAAGCAAGCCCTGGAGGAAGGTCATCAGACAGGGTGTGAGACCACAAATCCCCACATCTTCTCTAACTGTTACAGCTGAATACAGGCTGATCCTGAGGCACCCAACTCTGCAAGAGAGCTTGGCCACGGGAAGATCCTTTTCTAGGAATTAAAACTCCCTGCTCTGAAAAAACTGCCCTCCCTCGATGCAGGTGAAGCAACATCTTGAAACCACTTCCCAAATTACCCTGGAGCCACAGTCCTCTCCAGCTGGGCCAGAATTCACAGTGAGAGTGGAGGGTCTCTTTGCTTTCAGTGCCCAGCAGCCCCAGCACCAGCAGTGTCAGTTTGATCCTGGCTGAGCCACAACAAGCAGGAGATCGGGAGGGTCAGAGGGGGCAGGAACCCTTCAACCTCCCAGCTCACCTGGCTATGAGCAGGCACCAGTTATAGAGGACAGGAGCTGCAATCACAGCCAGCCAGTGGTAATACCAGTCCCCCGCAGGGTCCACCACGAAGAACTGCCATTTCCTCCTGGAAGCAAAGAACCAGAGCTGGCAGTGTATGTGGATAACAGGGTTGGAATGAACCGCCTGAGCCTCAAACAGAGCTGAAGCCTGGGGGCCAGTCTGTAAACCAAAACAAATCCCAGCAGTGCCCACTCCCGGCACTGTTCAAGTTCCTTTATCACTAAAACTGAGCCGAGAATGCAGCAGAAGAGGAAACTGTGGGATGGTAAGGCAAAGCAGGTGGCCCACATGACACAGCACCCCAGTGGCAGAGCCAGGAACATTTGTATGGGAGAGGGTGATCAGAAAAGTTCTCGTGACGTGACATGACATTGCTTCTCCCAGGTGAGGAAGGGACACCCGGTGCCAGGCAGATCTGAAGAGAAGATTAATCAGAGCAGGAAGGAAAAGTGTGCTGCAGATCAGTGGCAGCACCAGGAGGGGCTGCCCAAGCCCCAGAGCGGTGGCCCCGGGGACACCTGGCATGGCAGGGCTGCCTCCTGTGCCTCCTGCAGTCTGCACAGCCCGGGCTCCAGCCTTTGAACTGCTCCCAAGTGTTTGATCCTGCTCGTCGTGGGACTCTGAGATAAGAAGTGTGTGCTCCAGTTGCCAGATTCACTGGAGAAGCTGGGGAAGAGAAGCTCTGTGGCTGGGCTGATAGGCTTATAAGCTGCTGCAGCCTGGTGGGGCAAAACACACTCTCCTTCCTTCCCTCCCTCCCAGCTTTTGAACACACAAAACTCCCTCCAGTGATAGGAAAAAACCAAAGAAACCACTTGCCAACAGATTCCTCATGCCCACCCCATTGCTTTAGGCAGCTTCAAAGCCCCTGCCTGGAAGTTTCCTTTCCCTGGAGTGCAGGAGGTGCCCGGAGTGTGGGGACTGGCACTGGGCACAAAGCCAGCCCCAGTCCCCATGTTCACCCTCCGGGCTCTCACAGACAGTGAGTGCTGGTCCAATCTCCCCATTACAAGGGGGGAAAAAAGTGCAACTTGAACATTTTTTTTTTCTTGAGAAGGGGACTCTGCTCCTCAGGACACACAGCTCCGCCCCAGGGGAAGCTCTGACTCACCTGCAGCCAGCCCAGACAGTTGTAGCACCCACAACCACTAATAACCTCAATAATGCTATTAATGATGTTGGTAATTTCAGCTATAAATCACCACTGCTGCCATGACAGGTGGCCAGAATCACTGATATCACACTGACAGCAGGGCCAGGGCTGGAAAAACAAGGCTCTGGGTTGACCCAGGAAGAGGGGATAATCATCTGCCTCTTCCCAAAGGCTTTGCAGTCAGGCCTGGAGCCCTGGAGCCTGCCCCGGCCATGAGCAGCACCTCACATGTGGGATTGCCACACTTGGGGCTCTTCTTGCCTGAGGAGCTGAGGACCCAGAAAAGCCCAAAAGTTCCCACTGTCTCCCCAGAACCCACTGGCACTGAGCATCCCTTTCACAGCACACTTCAGCTCCTTCTAGTCATGAATGAGCTCCCCTTAACCTCACGGGGCAGAACAGTATTTTCTTCCAGTACTAATAAAGACCCAGATACAAGGCTCAGATTATTTTTCTCCTACAGAAAACAATTATTTCTTGGTGTTTTAATTACCATGTATAATGGTAGGGTCCAGAGTAGCCTGTGAGCTTTGCCCTCTAATTAGCCAGCAGAAGAAAAGCCAGGTTATTGCTTCTCACCAGGAGTGTGAGCTGAGGAGATGAAAGGGCTGGATTTGAAAGAGCCTTTTCAGAAAGCTGCTCTTTGTGGGGGCACAGGCAGCAAACACACTCCCTTCATGCTGCGGATGATGAATGAGACTGGCAAATCCCACCCATCTGTGGCTCCTGGGTGGGGTGCAGGGCTTGCTGGGTGGAGTCCTGCATCCCCTGGCTTGTGTCCAGCCCTTCATCTGCACAAGCTGCAGGTGCATCTTATTACAGACCCAGGGCTGGCTCCAAAAACAGCCCTAGTGTGGGACTGGTATGAAATTGGGGAGGTCTGACGTGTTTCCCACCAGGAGGGAGAAGACCCCATGGCTGAGGGACAGGCCAGGTCTTTTCCACAGGGGCAGACCACAAGGTCCTGTGTGTCAGCAAAACAGCCCAGCAGAGCCAGGCTGGCTGCCAAGACAGGGGCTGGAGAGGGCAGGAGGAACCCTTCCCACCACTCCATCCCACCTCCTTCTTTCCCATCCCCATCGGCCATCCCCACTGGGAGCCCCCTGCACAGCTGATCCCAGCAAGGACGGCTGGCACCCCAGGAAAGGGACCCTACCTTTTGTTTAACTTCTCGGTCTCCTCATCCTCAGGTTCGTTGCCAGTGCCTGCAGCCACTGTCAGCAGCTCAGGGCCTTGAAAACGCTCCAGGAAGGGGTCTGGCCTCTGCTGCTCCTCGTGCAGGCTCTTGTTGGCCCAGTCTCTGAGCACCAGCACCAGATGGACGAGCCTGGACAGGGGACAGAGGCACACCCGGCAGTTGTTAACAGGGCAAGGACAAAGCAAAAGCTTCAGAGTCACCAGGGGAGCTACAGCTGAGAAGGAAACCCTCTCAGCTCCCTCCCAAGCACTAGAATTTCTCTTTTTCCCTATTTAAGCGATGATGTGGGACCAGAAATATGCAAGCAATAGAGACCACCCTGATAGAATTCCACAGCTTCTGCCCCAGTTCTGCAGGAACATGAGGAATCTGTGGGGGACTGAGGCAGGGGGAGGCTGCCTGCAGGGAAAGGAGCCCCTGAGCCCAGTGGGGGTGAAGCCATGCCCTACCAAAACCCTCTCCATGGGCTCTGGGGCACAAAGGGCAGCATTCACTGATGCTCATCCCTGCATCCCATGAATTCCATACAGCAGAAGGGGATCCTGACCCCACAGAAGGCCGCAGTGTTAAGGCCAAGCAGAAAAGGCTCACCCCATGCCAGTGGCTCACACAGGTACCTGGCCAAGGCTCCCTGGCCTTGGAAGGCGTGGTCAGCCCTCTGCTCTCCCCCATCCAGGCTGGCTCCTCCCTGCAGCTCTGGGGTGCTGTCATCCTGGGATGAGCAGGTCCTGCAGTGGGGAAGAAGGGGGATCCCATCCACACTGTGCCACCACCGTGGCTCTCCACTGCCAGGCACACTGGAGGAAGCTGAGGCAGCAGACATTGGGCATCTCAGCCCTGCCCATGCCTCTCCCTCCCCTGCCCCACCTCTCCTCCCTGAGCCAAAGCAGGGAGCAGCCTGACCTGCTGGTGCTGAGCGCTGTCTCCTCCGTGTCACCCCTGGGCTGGGCTGGGCAGGGCTGGTGGTTGGCCGGGGAGCTGTGCAGACCATGGCTCCTGGCTGGCATCCTCAGTGCGAGGAGAGCTCGGCCACACACACAGCCCCGGGGACCTGCAAAAGCACAAGAAGGCCACAAGAAGACACATGTGGGACACATCACATGGTTTGAGGACAAAAATCCAGCACAGCGTGGGAAGAGAGGGTCAAATACCATGGCATGGGCCCACACCATGTTTCCCAGTCATGGCTGGAGCTGCAGGAGGAATCCTGCAGAGCATTTTGTTCTCTCCAGGAGATCCCACAGCTGCCTGGGGCCATGAAAGATGCTCTTCTCATTATTCAGGCTCCTCATTCATTGCCAGAAGAATACCTCTTTTTCCTTCTCTTCCCTGGTTTTGCCTACCTCTCATTTGTCTTTTCTACTTTCCTTGCCTTCTGTTGCCTGGCCTTGCCTGCTTCCCATTCCTTGCCTTGTGTACTCTTCCTTTTCCCTGCCCTGCCTGCCCCTCCCTTGCCTTGCCTTTCCCAGTCCTTCCCTTTCCTTGCCTTTCCCAGTCCTTGCCTTTCCCAGTCCTTGCCTTGCCTTGCCTTCCCTTCCCTTGCCTTTCTGTGCCCTGTCTTGCCTACCTTCCCTTGCCCCGCCTTTTCCTTGCCCTTCCCTTGCCCTTGCCCTTCCCTTTCCCTCCTTTCCTCACCTCCCTGGGCCAGCGGTGCCACTGCCGAGAAGCCACGAGGGTCCCCTTAGGAGCCCGGCGTCCCCCGAAGCCTTGAGCACTGTGCTGCAGCCTCAGGCGGGCGGGCAGGGCTGGCAGGGCTGGCAGAGCAGCATCCCAGCCCCGGGAGCTCCCCGGGCTCTCCAGACGCCAGGGCAGGGCAGCATTAGCGGCGGTGGCAGCGGGGACAGTGCACAGTGCCACCTGCACGCCCGTCCCCGGAGCATCCCCGGTGCCCTGAGCAGCTCCCGAGGAGCTGACAGCAGCCAGCGCAGCGCCTGGGCACGGAGGGGGAGGAGGGAAACGTGTTGCTCGGGGATGCTCCGTTTCCCTATGCGCGTGTCCCCTTCTCTCCCCACCTGCCACATCCTGGGGGGACCCCAGACAACCCCAGGACAGTGCGCAGCTGGAGATCACAGCCATGCTCAGCAGCTCTGTCTCCAGTGGCCCCCGAGTCCCCTCGGTGAAGGGTCCCTGCACACCCAGGGACAAGCACCCCCAGACGGTCTTGGGTCCTGCTGCAGCAGGGGATGCCCCTGGACTGCTGCCCAGGGTTCTGCTGCCACCCCCCTCCCAGCCCCCTGCCCTGGGAAAAGCAGAGATGGTGATTATTCCCCTGCTTCAGAGGCTGCGCCACAGCTGCTGCTAGGATGGAGTAGCTACTGCTGCTTTCCAGGACGGAAAACGGGAAAACGTAAGACACATTTTAAGACCCTCACACCCACTTACCTCTTCTCCTGCTGGCAGAGCAGGGGACCAGAAGTGCTGCTCTGGAGTCCCATCAAAGAGAGCTGCAGAGTTTGAAGGTGATCATGAAATGCACCCTTCACCAGTTTCTGCCCTCTTATTTTGCTCAGGAAGTCGTTCTGATACCCAGTTAGCAAAAAATCTGCATCCCCAAAGCAATAAGGAAGAGGTCAGTTTTTATCCTCTCCCTCCAGGTTGTAGCCATTTGCGGTGGCTGAGGCTGGATCGGCCAGCGGTGGGCACATGGAGCCCTGCACCTTGTGCAGGGCTGATCTGAAAGCACCAGCACTGGGAGTCTCTTTTATCTCTGCTATCAAAGGTTTACCTTTTACTTTTCCCTTCAAAGCCTTAAATTCCACTTGTTCTGATCTCACCGAGCACCCAGGCAGCAGGGAGTCCAGAGGAAGAAAGAGAATTTCTCAGCCTTGACCGGGGCTGTGGTTCCTGGGTGAGCACCCAGCAGCACAGGATGTCACCCTGCTCTTGTCCCCACATCACAGAGCCCAGGTGACAGCTCACCAGGGGCACTGGCAGCAACGCGTGCCCCTTCCAACTCTGTTTGCTCCCTGCCTGCAGCTGCCTCCAAAAGCACCATGAGAACCCCAGGAGCTGCTCCCTTGAGCACCAACGTGCACAAAACACTTTATTTGCTGCGCACGTCGCTGTGGCAGTGGCCCTTGGGGACATCCAGCCCTGCCACGTCAGCTGCCTGGGGACAAAGCAGCATGGAGGAGGAGGCGAGGAAGAGGAAAAAAAGGAAATAAAAGCATTACACTCAAACAGGGAGTTCCAACAGGAATCTCCTCAAGATTCCCCCTCAACCCAAGGCTGACCCACGAGCAGGTCACAGTCTTGCTGCCAAGGGAATAAACCTTTCCTGTTCCCACTTACTGGGACATCAGGCTCACGCTCCACAGAAAAGAAACAAGTCCAGAACACAAAGAGTTTATTAAAATATGCATTTTTGTGGTCAGGGTTTCCAGATTTACACCACAATTTATGCCTTATGTGGATGTCATGTTGTATCTTCCAGAACACGTGCAGTTTGACCACCTCTCCCCCAAACACCTTCAAGCCACACTTTTGAGGATGGTGTGCCCTCTCAAAGTCATCCCTTCTCACCCTAAAACACAATTTAAAATAAACCCCAAACACAAGCTCCTCCAAGACACATTAACACCTCCCAAAGGAGAGAAACCAGACAAACAATTCACCTCATTTCCTGGTACCACTCACACCCCCTTACACATAACAGTTGTGTAAGGTCCTCCGGTGACCCTGAGCACATCCCTGAGCCACAAGGCAAGGGAGTCACCCATCCTGCACATCCCCCCTGCCACAGCACAGCACGCCGAGCCCACCACACCATCCTGGCTCTCATCTGCAATACATCCCAGCGCTCTCCTCAGCTCAGCAATCAACCACAGGTTCAGACCTGCAATTACTTTGGGACAGTTATTTATTAGTCACTGTCCAGATTTACAGTCACGGACACTTGACGCGGTGTCAAGCAGAAAACACCCGAGCACTGATGTCTGTAAATAAGCTACTGGGACATCTGGATGACATGTAGATCCAGCTATAATTAGGTACAGGTGACAGAGAGAGGTCCTGTTAAGCCTTGCCAAAACCTGCCCCCAGGGCCTGCACGCACAACTCCAGCAGATGTGCCAGATGAACCACCAAAAACATCTCAAAGTCACCTCAGAATCAAGTGTTACTAAACTCTAGAGAAGGAAACACACAGAAAAGCTGTTGAACTGAGCTTGTTTACAGCTAAAGAGCATCTGGGCCAGGAATTTCCCTCACCCGTGTTCTTGCACCATCAGTGAAGTTGCAGCTTGGCAGCAAGACCTGGGAGAGACACTCCTCCCCTCCCCTCCCCTCTGCCACGAGGAGCCTGTAACAAATCCCTATTTTTCCTGACCTGTTCAGTGTTATCACTGTTGATTATAATCCAGAGTCACCATGGGGAGGTTTCCCACATAAATATCTCTGGGGAAGAACCAAGCCCCTGGATAAGCCCAGATGTCAACAAGGCTCTTGCAGTCACTTTGGATCTGAACACCTGCAAACCTGCTGTGGCTGCAGGGATGGGAGCTCCTGGCCCCTCCAGCTCCATGCCTGGAAGAGGGGCTGTGGCACAGGAGACCTGGCAGTACCACCTCCACCAAACAGCAGCTGCAGAAGGAAGAAAAGAAAACCCAGCAGAAGTTTAGAAACACTCAGCCACTCTAGAGAAGAGGAGGAATAGGCCACAGCATTCAGCTGAGAACTTTTATGGGGTCAGAGTTGAGATCTCCTGGATGTGGCCAGGGGGCTGGGCCCACTACAGGCTATGACTGTGACAGGACCCCACATCCACCTGGGCTTGCATCTCCTCTGGCAGCCTGAGGGACGCTGCACAGAGCAGACACCTCCCGGGTCAAGTTCTTAGGAGACCTCAGCTCTTCACAGCAGCTTCTCACACCACCACCGCCCCAAGGCCTGAAGGACACAGATCCTTGAGGGCCAGCAGTGCAAAAAGCAGTCCTAGCCAAGGAAAAGAGTTTCACTGCTGGCAAGTACACGAGGAACACTCCTCTGCCTGCCCTCACCCACTGTGCCAGGGTGAGCAGGGGAGGTCAGGCACAGCCGTCATCTTCTAAGCCAGAGCCACGTGTTGATGAGGCAAGCAGAGATCATCACAGAGTACACCAGGGCCTCCTTCTGTCTCCAGGCGTGGCATTGCTCCTCCAGCACACGCAGCCTCCCCGAGATCCTCGCCAACTGCAAGGGAAGCAGCAGGACACTGTCAGCAACCGAGAAGCACGGCACACAGCAAGGGATGGAAACACGGGAGCTGCTGCCTCCTTCAGGTCCTCCTCTTCTAAAGCAGCAGCTTACCTTTGTGTGGGAGGAGAGGCAGCAGCACCTCAGCTCTGCAGCAGAGGCTTCAGGAAAAGATTCTTCCCATGAGAGAGCATCTGAGCCCCTCTCACGGCCACCAGAGGGATCTGGCTGTCTCTGCAGCCCTTCAGCCCCTCAGTGCAGGAGCTCAATGGATCAACACACATCTAAATCCTCTCCTGCCTCTCCTTGGGGTAGGACCAGCCTGGCAGCACTAGCCCACCAGGACTGAGCAACCGGAGCCTCCTCCCCCGTCCCCTGTGGCTTTCCCAGAAAACATTTGCAGCCCTTCACCTCCATCTCACCTGTCTTCTCATTGCTGCCACCTCCGTCACCCCAGCCTCCTCCAAGGCGCTCTCTGCAGCTGGGACGGGCTCCTGGGGGCTGGGAAAGGAAAGCAGAGCTGCAGGTGAGCAAGCACTGCTGGCGGGGTGCAGCTGACTCCCCACGAATGCAGCGCTGCCACGGGAGGCTGAGCCATGCAGGAGCGTGTCCCCAGGCTGTGCTGCAGCAGCAGGAAGCAAACAGCACCCGCAGAGCATCCACTCCTTTCTTCTGAAGCCCCAGCATGCACCCAAAGGGGTCAGGACAAACAGAGGGCACATGCCGAGACAGGCAACGGGAAACACGTGCTTGTATTTCTTTAGAGGTGCAACAGAGAGAAAATATATCTACTGAGCCTCCATTCTCTGTAGTCCCAGGAATTCACTGAGGGCCGGATAAAACATCCTTAGAGGCAGTCGGATAAACAGGTACCACAGGGCCAGTGCTGAAATGGAGGGGTGATCCATTTACATCAGCAGGAGAGGAGGCTGCCACCAGCTGCAGGGAGCTATCGCTTTTTGCTCTTGTAGCGAATTTTACCTGCAATTTGAAACATAAACAAGCAACCCAAATGTTCACCACTTTCTTCCCTCCCTGGAAACACAGGGGGCCCCCCACTGGAATGAGCTGCTGCGCTGGCAGAGGCAGCGCACAGACCACTGATCTGCAGGGCAGTCCCTGGAGGCACAGCCTCACTGCAGGGTCCACACCACTGAGTCACAAAATAAAGTAGATCCATAGTGAGAAAAATATAAATTCCTGTCATCATAGGCTGGCCCAAAGTCAGCTGTTTTATAACCAAAACTCCCCTGTGCACACCAATCACTCACTGACCCCTTAGGGGTTAACTAGCACCTAACCCTACTCCTTGGAAACCTGTTTGTGGCATGATGCTGATCTCGCTGAAGACAAGCCAGAAGAGCATGTGGAGACACACTGAATCCCCATCTGAAACTCCATTTGTGAGATAATACCTCCACAAAATGTAGCTGCAGCGTAAAATGACAGTCACAACAGAAAGAAAATGCAATTTTCCCCGGGAGAGAACCATGAAAAAAGGACACATCCTGCAGCTTTTGATTCAAAATCCCAGTCGATGCAGGTGAGCACCCTTTAAAGTAGAGACTAGAAATTGCCTTCTGGTGACTCATACCTTTCAAGAGGTCACTGTCAGCCAGATATTCTAGTCTCTGTCTGAGACCAGACTTGACTAAAATTTCAGGACAAACAAGTCAGCACAGTCTTTTTGTTTATTTCATTGTTGCACAGGGGTACAAAGCTGTCACATTGAAGGGATGTCTGCAGCTGAAGGGATGTAAAGTACTAAGAAGAGGTGTTTGAGGGTGGCTGGTTTCAAAGGGAGAACAAAGCCTGGGGAGAAGCGCCAGAGTCATCCCACTGTGTTACAGCAGCTCTGCAGGCTGTAATGTCATTCAGGCCATGGCCTGAATGCCCTCCACTGCTGGAGGGAGCAGGGAGAAGGTCTTTTGTAGCCACTAACCAGATCTCTTGGTCATTAAGAAATAGAAATTATGTGTGAAGACCACCTCAGCCCACAGTTTTTAAGAACAGAGACATCACTTCGGATGCTCAGCAAGCAGTAGCCAGCTGGGGAGGATGTGCTACCGATGATGGATATGATGATGGATACTGGTTCTCCTCCCTTTCTGCCTGGAGGCTTTGCTCAAGGAGAATGAGAAGTATTTAGATGCTCCTCCAGGTGCTCAGCAGCCTTAGAGCAGTGGGGACACCTTAAGGCTGCAAGGATGTCTTTAAACAAAGAGAATTTCCTGCAGTGGCACAGATAAGGGGGGTGGAGATGATTCCTCCAGCACATCTGGGGGGACTGCACAGCTGCCCCAGGGAGCACAAAGGGACACCACGGCCCAGCCAGGGGCACTGGCTGTGGGATGAGAGCAGCAGTTCATGGAAAGGCTAATGAAGGGTGACCGAGACACAGCCAGAGGTGCTCCTGGTGCAGGAGAGGCTGTCTCAGGGACAGCACCCAGGTCAGGCCATGCTCCAGAGTCTGATTCCCTTCACACACCCCTCTCCAACAAGCTGGGAAAGCATACAGAAAGATGAGTCCTTGCTTAGCAGCAAACCCCCAGCAGTGTCACAGCAGCACTGGGTCCCTCGGGGTGCCCAGGGGACTGGTGTTAGGCTGAGCAGCAGCCTCAACCTCGCTGGGTTAAGCAGACAGGACAGGTGAGAAAGAAAGTCCAAGGCAGCCATGCAGGATCGTCCTGCAGCCCACAGCTTACAGAGCTCGTGCCTGGCTCATGCCTCAGCAAGGCACAGGCCAGTCCTTGCAGAGAGCTGGCTCAGGACAAGGTGGAGTCACCTGGATGGCACTGGGTCCCGCAGAGAGTCCTGGACACGGTGGAAGAGCACCTGGCCCAGGAGGTACATGGTCTGGAAGATGTTCTGCATGGAGTTGATCCTGCCTGCCTCCGTGAGGAGGGGGAGTGGGGCGCTGGGAGCAGGCAGGGGACACGAGTCTGGCCTGGGTGCACACAGAATCACTCCTGTTACTCCCTGGTCTCACACACCAGGGCATAGCCTGCCATTAGGCACTGCCCCTCATCCCTCCAGCAGCTCCAAGCTTCTTTGGGCAATGCCACTGGCATCCAGATGGCATCAGCCAGGAGAGCCCTCTCCAGCAGCCCCCAGACTCAGAGGCAGCCAGCTGATTCCTCCAAAGCCAAGCACGGCCGTGTGCCATACTGCTCTCCTGCCACCCAGGACAGCTCTGGACTTCAAGTGGGACAGCAGTCCCTGCTCCAGGATTAGCTCAGAGACAGTTTCCCCAATGCAGAGACTCTGGAGCCCGAGGCCACGAGCAGAGGCCTGAGGAATAACACAGCTGCCTTCAAAGCTGCCCAGCACAAGCATCTCTGGCACCAAAGGCCACGTTCCTCTCACAGATGAGCAGGACTTACCAGGCACTGCATTGCTCTGATTTGGGTCCCCCACGCCCCTCTCGGAACACCAACATCAGAGAGTTTCAAAACAGCCCAGTGAGAGGAGAAGCTGCTCCCCCACCCGCCCTGTGTGTCTCTGGGCCCGTGCTCACCCCTCGTGGTGCTGTCCTGGGCCGTGCAAGGCCAGCTGGGCACAGTCACTCGGGGTCCTGTCCCTCCGTGACCTGCTGCTGTGATGGCCCTGTGGGAATCAAACACAACCATGTCAGCACAGAGCTGAGCCCAGCCTGGTGCCCTGTGTGGGCTGCAGGGCCAGGGGCACGGGGAGAGCACTGTGAGAGCACCACAGGAGCCCCAAGCTGGTGACCCGATACTGGTGCAGGTGGGGAGAGCTGGTCAGAGCAGACAGGAGGGTCCCCAGCACGAGCCTGCTGATCTGAACTCTAGCCAGATCAAAAACCCTGAACCTAACCCGCCCAGGATCAGCCCTCGAATTTCAGGGAGGTTAAAGCACTGGAGGAGGCACAACATCAGCTCCAGTAGCCAAACCAAGTCTTTGCCTGCCCATGTCTGGGACCTCTCTTTGAAAGTCCCACACAGGGTTAAAATCTGCTTTGGGCTCTGACTCCAGAACCCTTCACACTGCTGTGATGAACCAGCTCTGCCTCATACTTCATCAAGAAGAAAAACAGGTTGGAAAAGGACTTTAAAAGTAGCAGCAGCAGCCAGTGGTGGGACTGCACCTACTTTGGCCTACCCCGTGCCCACAGAACACAGCAGATGTGGCTGAATCGAGTCCCAGCACACAGGTGTGCGCTGCTTTTGGGTCAGAGAGAGACCCCACCTTCCCCACTGCCTCACTCCTAGGGCCTCCTGGAAGATGAATCCTGCCTTGGGGTGATAACAGCCACGTGGAAAAGCCCAGGTTTGGGCTTGCTGCCGTTTCCCACCCCAGGCCCCCCGTCCCTGCCCGCACGGTACCGATCGCTTGCGGCGCTGTGCGCTGGCTCTGCTGGCTGAGGGCAGGAAGGGCAGGTCCCCAGAGGGGTCTGGGGACACGTGCACCACAACAGAGGGGACCTTCCTTGGCTGGGTCAGCAGGACTGGCCGCAAGCTGGTGTCCGGTATCTCTACAGAAAGGAGAAAGGGAAGAATTAAGTCAATTTGAATGGCCTCAGGAGAGGGAAGAGAGATGCACCCACAGAGAGTCAGGCCTGTGTTCAGTGCCGGGTGAACAAACACTGTGCCCCGAGTTTTCTGGATAGCCCAGAGAGGCAGAGCCACTGCTTCAGGACAGCAAGGTTTCAGAGCTGTTTGTCACAGACGGGGCCAAACTTCCTGTGACCCTACCAAAGGCCAAGAGGGAGCTAGAAGAGACATGGAGGGACATGCCTCCACCTTTTGCTCCTCACCTGTTGGAATTAAGGCCCCTCCAGACTTCTGCTGGTGACCTCTGCCCACCTCCTCCCGAGCCATCCACCATCCTGAACTACATTCCTGAAGAAAAGCGCTGGCATGATCTGCCCCCATCCTCTAACAAAGCTAATGAAAGGGGGGGTGTATAAAGGGCTCCTCCTCCCTCGGATGTTGTAGTGCCCCACCAGCCTTCAGCCACCCCAAAAGACATCGCAGGGCTTTACCTGCCAGAGAAATCCTATCGGGGATGTGCATGCGAAAGGATGCAGGGACATCCTCTGTCCCTGCCTTCCTGTCCCCAGGGCTGCAGCTCTCTGCCACCTTCAGCCTGTTGGGGACCTGCATCCTTTGGTTGATGGCTTCTGTGAAGAGCAGGTCACAGCGCACCCGGTTCAGGTCCAGCCCCCAGAGCGGCCACATCTCTGCTGATGTGCTCAGATGGCCTGGGGCTTCAGGAGGGAAGGAAAGCGGCAAAGGGGCAACAGGAGCAGCACTTCCAAAAGCCACCACAGGGACAGCTCTTCTTGTACCTGCACAGGGGCAAGGCAACATGCTCTAAGACAGGCAGAAACGTAAGAAGACAGCTAAAACACAGGCAGAAACAACCCAAAGGACAGACACTGCAGGAGTTGGCTGGAGAAGGGGATGTGCCACAGCACCCAGCTGGCAGGGACAAGGCTGCAGATGTCCTGGGAGCCACATTGGAGCTTAGCATCCACTGCCCTCAGCAAGGAAAGGGCTCAGCACACAGTTCAGTGTACCCTAAACACCAGTGAAAACATTTCTTTTTCATCCAGAAGTAACAGTTTTTGAAGGGCTGGAGTCACCAGCCTTTTTGTGTTCATGTACACCTTTGAGGAAAAACGAAGTTTTCTAAAAGCAAACCACACTTTTTGGTGATGGGCTTCCAGGAAAGGCTTTGGTGCTCAGTTTTCCTCCACACACATTCACTGCAGTATCCCCAGGGCCATACCCCATTCCTCCCGTGATCCAGCACTCCTTGGGTGGCCCACATCCAGCCAAGGATGGACTTTGCCCTGAGCAGAGCTGCCAGATGCTGAACCACCCTCCCAGAGGGGAAGGAAAATCACACATCCCCTTCCTCACCTGGAGCAGAGCCCCCAACTCACCTTTCTTCCAGGTGGGGACCAGCAGCAAGGAGGGACACAGCCCCCGGTTCTCACTGCTCCTGGGAGCAGCTGACAGCAGGACCAGGACATGGGGCACAGACACTACTGGGGCTTTGCAGCACTCAGAACACACAGTGGCCCTGTGTCTCAGTTTCCCTCTTGCCAAGTCCCAGGGTTTTGAGAAGTGCTCTAGGGCCAGAGTGTCCCAAGACTTTCACCGAGCCACACAAGCAGAGAGCAACCAATGTACACTTTTGGGAGAAGAGCCCCAAAAGTCACCTTCCTGGCTCCCAGCATATGCACTCTTTATTCTTTCCCAAAAAGCTGCAGCTGAGGAGAAAACCCCAACAAGCAAGAGGTACTGAGGCTGGGAAGACCCCAGCCTAATCCCAGTGCTGCCCAGGCACTTCAAACATGCATGCACAGCCCCCCTGCACCCTCCTTGCTGGTACCATTTGATCTCGCCGTGCCCAAAAAGGTCCCTACCTGCTCCTAGGAAAAAAATCTCCATTTAAGAGGGGCCAGCAGCAGCCAGGGCTGCCTACCACCCCCTCACTGCTGCTCCTCAGGGCACTTTGGACCCCTTCACTGTCCCCAGGCCCTTGCAACCCTTCAGGATTTCACCCAGGATGGAAGAGCAAAAGGAAATCCCTGGGAAGGATCACAGGACCTGTCCCCTGCAGCTGCCAGGCCTTGACAGCCCGGGTACAGGAGGGTGGCAGAACCAGCTCTGCATCTGCCATAACCAGCACTTCCAGCAATTGCTCACCTCGTGCTGCTCCCTCCTCCTCTGCCATTAAAAGCCTTTTAATTACACAGGGATTTGCCAAGCACCAGCAGCGGTGATTCCCTGCTTCCAGCCTTGCAGACACTGTGTCCCTGTCCCTGCACTGGGTCTGTCCTGGAAGCACAGCTGGGGACCCCCCACCATCCCCACCACCGTGCCCAGCCCCAGCCCATGCTCCTCATAACACACACTCCTGCTTCTCCCAAAACCCCAAAGAAAGTGGGGTTTTGGAGGCACCCCCTACTCGGAAACAGGACAGTAGTTCCTGGGATGGTCCCAAAATGTGTCAGTCCCACAGGAGAAACCTGCATCAGACCCCCAGGCAGGGTACACAGCCACGGAGACCACCGGGGTTCTCCTTTCACGTTTTCGGTGCTTCAGAGGAGCCAA
The DNA here is from genome assembly GCA_013396955.1 of Regulus satrapa. NCBI lineage: Eukaryota > Metazoa > Chordata > Aves > Passeriformes > Regulidae > Regulus > Regulus satrapa. The sequence continues at coordinate 12,518 of VWZN01017362.1, read as the reverse complement.
CATCCTGTGTTGCATTTCCAGCCAGTTCTCCGGGAAACCAGCAGATATTAGTAACAGTAAATCTGGAGAGGGCAGATCTATTCATTTCTAATCACCTGTGAAACCACTGCAGCTCCCAAGGAACAGAGGGATGGGAGGGGGGTGAGAAGCAGGCTTTGAGACTAAGTTATTAAGAAAGGAAAAAAAATAAAAATCAGCTGTCAAAACGCATAAGAACAAAATGCTTAAGTGGCTGGATTTCCTCCTTTAACTTTCTTCAGGGTTTTTTCGAGCTCTTGCCAAGCACCCCCCACTCGCCCGGAGAGGCTCAGCCTCTGCTCTGGCACTTCTCCCTGGATTTGCACTGACAGCGAATTTCCGGCTCACTAAGCCGGAGTCGCTTTAAGTCCTGCAAGCCAGGAAAACCTGCCCTGGGGAGGGAAACGCCACAAGCTCTGTCCCTCCCCAGCCCAGGACACCCCGAACAAGGCAGGGGGGACCAGCCTGGTTCAGCACACCCCGCTGGCCTCTCGGGCTGGGGAGCTGGAGGGGATCGCTCCCAGCTCTGCCCTCCGGCTCGGGGATCCACCTTGTCCCGGCAGGGAAGGGGCTCCTCAGCCGGGGATGGCTCCGGGCACCGCGGGGACACACGGGAGGGTCCCTCCCGGCGGGGACATCCCGGCCCTGGCCCGGGGGACGCTGCGGGGGCCCGGCGGTGCGAAGGGACAGCGAGGACAGCGAGGGGCAGGGACACTTACGGGCTCCCGCAGACCGACGCAACTCGCCGGACCTGTAAACAGCCGCGCCCGGGAAGGGGCGGTGCCGGCGGGGACAGCCCGGCCCCGGTAATGAGCCCGGCCCC
>VWZN01017361.1:894-95184 GCA_013396955.1 Regulus satrapa | reverse complement strand
GGGCTCTGAACAACCTGATCTAGTTGAAGATGTCCCTGCTCATTGCAGATCAAGTAGACTAGATGACTTCTCAAGGTCACTTCCAACCAAAATCTTCTGTGTTACTTGTTTCAGTGTTTTCATGAGTATCAAAAAGGCCTGTTCACTCAGTCCACTCTCCCACCAGTGCATGAATAAGTTATTTGTACTCTAAGAACAGTTGTCATCTATTGGTCAAATACAGAACTAAATTACTTATATTGTTTTGGGGGTTTGACGTGTTTGAGATAATTTTAAAAAACAAAAAAAAAATCCCTTTTCTTAACAAATATTAAAATAAAGTGATGAAGGTACAGAAACTTTGAAAATGTTTTGTGTCATTAGTAAGCACTCAATTTTTCTTAACCAGCAGCTGTGAATGCAGGACTCTATGCACATATAATATACTTCTGTTACATAATAAAGGAAGACTTTACAACAGAATTCACCAACTAAGGGAAGCTTCTCTGAAGACTTCCTGAAAAGTATGTTGTGAAAATTTTTCTTCAGGGTGTACTTAATACTGCCATTTATTTTTCTTTACAGGGTGAAGAAGTTGAAGGAAACCCTTGTTGCAGTGCAGCAGCTGGATAAAAACATGAGCAGTCTGAGATCCTGGCTTGCCCACATTGAGTCAGAGCTGTCCAAACCTATCGTCTATGAAACTTGTGACTCTGAGGAGATACAAAGGAAGCTAAATGAACAGCAGGTAAAATACAACACACTTACCAGGTGAACAGTGACATGGGGAGAGAAAAAATAGGGTGTCCTTGGGCTGCTCATACCCAGTTCAGTTGAGAGGGCATGAGGCAAAATGCTTAAATATCAAGGCAAGTGGTACTTACTGTGTCACTTATAGAGCCTTCTGCTGGCCTTGACATCGAATCCACCAGGAGCTGATTGACATTTCCAAGAAAGGTAAGGCACCAAGAGATGTAATCTGAACGAATTATTGCAGTTGTTTTCCTTTGGGGCTTGTGGTTTTTGTTTGTTTGAATTGTCTGTTCCCAGAGGCAAAACTGACACCTATTAGACCTTGCAAATTTTGCAAATGCTTGAAAATTATTGTGTTTAGCAACCTTTCTAACTCAGTTTTATTTCGCAGCTTGTTTGACAGTCACTTTGCACGCAAAGATGCATGAGCTATCTATGTGAAGTTAAAATCAGTTGGTTGATACTACACAAAGCCTTTATGCAGTGCTAGATTAAAATGTATAGAAAAATGTGAAGTCAGCGAGTTTTTGGCATTGAAACTAATGTTATTTCGAAGATGATTTACTAGACTTTCTCCTTCCTGTTACACTTCACTGCCCAGGGCAGTTTTACCTAGAAGCACATTGCTGGAGAGAACTGCTGTCCTTTGTGTTCCTGTTGGTTTTTTGCCAATAATACCTTTCTGTTGCCCACTAGAGATGAATTAGATGATCCCCCAGGTCCTTTCTCCAGAGGAGAAAGAAATGCATGGAAAGAAGAAAGACAGGATATTTTGTGAATAATTTGTGAAGAGTAGAAATGGGCATTTTGCTCCTTTAAGCTGAGGGTAGAACTGAGAGCCAAGAACTCCCTTGTAGATTCTTGCCAGCTCCTAAACTGTTCACAATTACTTATTAATGTTTTACATGGAATTTACGTAGGGATAATAATTTATAACACAGAAGCCTCACTAATGAATGGTGTTTCTGAGAGAATAAAGTGCTGGGAAGGGATAAACATTGATATCAACAAAGAAGACAGTTGAGGTTATTTACTGGAATCCCTATGCAGACATCCCATAGTGTGTTACAAACGCTTCTTAGGGGATTTATTTTGGGCACAGAGCCTGGTATATCTCTGCCTTCCACTGTTGCCTTGTGGTGACAGCATGCAGTGATACCCTGTAGAAGTGAGAGTGGTTTAATTTGAACTCTAAAGGGGAGAAACGGGTGAATTTTACCATGGGAGGATGCTACATTTGTAAACATGGTGATTTTTGATATGATAACAATACAAGACATGGTTATAATAATTATATTAAATAATTAATAATTTTAAAAATTGATAAATTATGATAATTTTTGAAACTCACCCACTTTCAATGTATGGCAACCAATATTTTTATAAGTTGGAGGTTTTATTACTGTCTACCACACCTCAGAAAGCTACCTTCTCAGATACTTTGTTCCCTGTCTCTTCGTTAGTGACTTTGTGTTCTCTTCCATGTTTGATCTTCCACGGAGGTCATGTTATTTTCCCAGTTGTTCATATGCAAAATGAGGTTAAATATGTTATGTTGTGAAAGAGGAGGGACAAATTCCATTTATGAAACTCCATTATCGACTTCTCAACATCTGCTTCAGTCAAGCAGCTGAAGCAGCAATCAGCTTTGCAGATCGCTGGTCTCTGGTGAAATTAAAAATGCTGTAGAATCTGGATATTCTGGGGGAAGGTAGGGTAACTTCAATGAAGTGTTTTTCTGGGTAATGAACTTCATTTAAAGGATTTCTTGTTTGTTTATATTCTCAATGTCCTACCTATTGAAATGTGAAAAAATTATGTTCGCTTCTGGCAAATAGAGTTAAAAAAAAGGAGGTTGCATATGGGTAACAGCAGTGCATAAAAGTGACACTTCTTTGTGAACTAACCCAAAGGCTTAATGTTCTCTAATAAACATAATAAATTTTAAAATCTGGGAAATAAATATTAGACTATGGAGAAGAAATAATCTAGACATTCCTTATGGAAGTGGTCTCTAGGCGAATAAAAAAAGTGTTATTCTTAGGAATACCCATAATTCTCACCTACTGCTTTACCCCAATACATTAGAGAAGACATCATGTTACCTGAACTTACTTAACCTCAAGTCTCATTGCTGTCTGGAGTGTGTGTTTCATAATGTATGACATCTGATTATAGTATCCTATAATCAAGGAGTACCCTTCTATAATATTTCAGGGTAGATAGAAAGAAAAGCCTTTTGACATCACGATGAAAGTATTTTTTGGGCAAGTGAAGTGAGAGGGCTGTTGCTGAGGAAGAAAAGATTGTGATTTTTCCACTGGATGTTATCAAGTAGATGTTTACAAAATAACTTTCTAGTTGAGAAGATTAACTAGATTACTTCATTAAGTGACACTCCAGTTACTAAAAACAACCCCAAAAAAGGTGGATACAGGTCTACTTTGCTCTATTTCAAATTTCCTGAGTTTTTTAATTCAACATTTAGTTTTCATTTCCTGCTGGAAGACATTTTCATGTCATGTTGCTAGCTGTAAGAGAAGCTCCTCTAGTTAAATTTTAAATATGTGCAGACACAGTGTATTGACACTGTATTTTCCTTTGCATAGTTTACTTCAATACCATAGTTTACTTCAATAGCATAATTATAGAGCAATTTACCTCTACTCATTCTCAAGCTGCCACATTCTCCTACGTAAATGTCCACATCTCTATTTGTCCTATTGGTTCCTTTCTTCATCTGAGTCAGAATTGAACTTAGTCTTCTAGATGTAATATAGCACTCCTTGATGTAGTTACATTAGTATTTCTGTGTCACAGTTGGAATTAGGGGATCTTGGCTTTGTTATTGTCCATACTGATTTTCCATCTAATATTCTGATGATTTATTACAAATGTAGACAAAAGTCAAGCAGAGCTTCTTTTCATTGGACTGACCAAACAGGAACAGCCAATTACTTTTGTGGTTTGTCATAACTTGAATCTGGAGAGCAAAACTAAGGTGAAATGTTAATTCTAGAGGAGACATTGTCATCAGTGTAGAACAAACCATTGAAACCAAGAAACTGTCAGGAAAAATAATATATCACGTACAATAAGTGCTAAGATACTGTGAGTGGATTTTCTTTAGGTGTTTAGAATTTTTTTTTCCATTTTCAATGAAAGTATTATAGAACTGGATACTTGAAGGAAGAAAGATCTCCTACATGTGCACTGTTTGACATGTGCTGCTGTCAATCTCCATGTCAAACATGCCACTTTGGAACTATCTCACCTGGGAGCAGCATGTTCATGAAGGGTCCCTTTGCCAAACCCTTGCAGTACATAAGAATGTATTTCTTTGTCACAGTTCTCTTACTAACTTCTGCTTTACATTCTCTGTAATAATGGTAAAGTGCTGAGAATAATTCTACCATTTATTGGTGGTGTTGATTAAATGTGTGTGGAAGATGCTCAGCTGAGCATGCAGAGCTCTGGCACTTTGTCCCAGTTATTGGTTTGGTCTTCGTAGTCCCTACAAGAGCTATGCATGCTGCCAGGTTCTCCTGGCCTCATTGATAACAATGCACTCTCTTAATTGGTATTACTGGATGTTTTTCTTCTGTTTGCAAGCTATTTTCTTTTTTTAAATAAGTGGAAGATAAATGCATTTGCATGGATGCATGTTTTGCAATTTCTCTAAAGAACTAATCTCTTCACCTGCAGGAGCTCCAGAGGGACATAGAGAAACACAGCACTGGCGTGGCATCTGTTCTCAATCTGTGTGAAGTACTCCTTCATGACTGCGATGCTTGTGCCACAGAAGCAGAGTGTGACTCTATCCAGCAAGCAACACGCAATCTGGACAGAAGGTGGAGAAATATTTGTGCCATGTCAATGGAAAGGCGACTTAAGTAAGTCTAAAATACCTGCAATATTCTTCCACAGGTCGAATTACAGGATGGGATATATGGTTGTAGTACTGAATACTAGAGCATCAGGTTCAGAAAAAGATCATACACTGAATAGAAGCCAGTAGCTGCTATGCCTCTATGAAAAAAGTGAAATTTTGGGTTGCACATGCCTTTTTACGAAGTACAGATAACAATCATGAAATTTCACTCAAGTCCTTCAGCAGAATGATTTGTTATTTCCCATGCTTTGTAGAGATTATGAGAGAGAAACTAGGTGAAATTTAGGTTATAGCAATGACTCCAAGAGATTTAGAAAACACGACCTAAAAGGGAACTTGTAACACTTAAATTTACTCAAGAAGTACTGAGATTGATGGGAAACTAATTACTGAATGGATGGAATGCTATTCCGTGTATTAGTATTTATATGTAGCTGGTGTTTCTCAGCAGTTTCTCTTATGCCTGATTTTTTTCATTTGGAAGAATTTTAGGACAGAGCACTTACATGGAATTTCTTCACCTGACCACCTTAGCTGTGCTGAGAAAATGAGGGCTACAGCACCCAGGATTCTTAGTTGTAGTCTGGGTAACTGCATGTGCTTAGAGCATCATATCCAGAAGATTCATTGTTTTCTATTCCCACACAGAATAGTTTGGTGATTTCAATAGCAGTAATGATGTAGGTTAATGATCTGGGGCAATGTTATGTACTGTGAGCTGCCTTAGTAATGAGACATGTTTACAGATTTAAACTCCAGTATTAAAGATAATTTTTCTTTAACATTTTTACTTACAAAGCTTATTTATGTCATGTTTATACAGTCATATAAAAAACTCTAAGGCGAATTTGATGTTTCAAAATACTGAATTGAATTTTTTATGATCTTTCATTTTGTGGGATATTCTTAATGTATTTAGTAAAGTTGTTTTTTTCTATTTTATACAGAACATTTATTGCTTTTATGTTTGAATCTATATCCATAGATTCATATCTTTTAGTAATTTTATACTATTGCCATGGAAATTCTTGAATTGTATGTATCTCTAAGTTATATGTTATAAGTTCTACTTATAATTACATTTATAAATTCTATCTTCACCATAGTCTGTCTTGAACATACATGGGCTTTCATATCTTTGTTTCCAACACATTGATTCAGAACTATTTTAAGTTAATGCGGAACTATGCATGGAACTCTCTTTTACTTTCTTAGAATGTATACATTATGCTTTAGTGGATTTGTACTGGTGAGTTCACTGAGCTATCAGTATTTAGGATCTTTATTGTACTAGAAACAGTTATTTGTATTAAAGAGCACCTTTACTAATGTCACTGGCACTGCATTTCAGAAGTTAATTAGTGTGTGCTCAGATTTTTAGAGCTCCTTTTACAAACTTAAAATCTTTTTTTATACTGATTCCAAAATTAGATGCATTTTAAAAAAAGAAAAAAGCCTTCATCTTATTCTAGCTCAGTCTGGAATGAGCCAGCCTTCCCTGGTCTGTTTATCAGTTTAGCTGGCTGAGTAAGATTATTAGTCACTTATTGTCTGGTGCAATGCTAGTTTGCTTTGGCAGATGACAGGTTAATGTTCTGTAGGTCAACTGGCCATCACTCCAAGCATTCTCTAATTTTCCATTATCTGTTGCAGAATTGAAGAGACCTGGCGGCTATGGCAAAAATTTTTGGATGACTACTCTAGATTTGAAGAGTGGCTAAAAGCCTCTGAGAGGACAGCTGCTTTCCCAAGCTCCTCTGGTGTGCTTTACACTGTTGCTAAGGAAGAACTGAAGAAATTTGAGGTGATTTATAGTGGTTGAAATTCAATACTTACTGATCACACTGCAGCAGCCAGCTGGTGTTCTTTCTTCCCATAATCAAGTGACAGCAGAGATGCTGTATTAATAAAGCGTTGTTGATGATTTTGTAGCTGTCTTCAGTGGCAGGTTCCTAGGATAAAAAGACAGTGGAAGATGGCAACTGGAAGTGCCTCCTCTGTTTGTTCACCAAAGCTAGATTCCTCACCTTTTTTATTTTCTGCAACTTTTTAATATGTCCAGTCAGTCGGTGTTCCAGAGCCTTCCTAAATCTCCCTTCACCAAGTGCCTCTTCAAATGCATGCTGCGTATTCTATCTTTTGCTTTGATTTTTTCCCTCTTCTTCCTTCCATAACTCTCAGAAGCCAGCTCTCTGAAGTCTCTTGTATGATGCAGAATATCCCCCCTTAGGATCCTTAGACATTAAATTCACGTTCATGCAAATATTGTTATATGTCCACATGGTGTCCCCTGTGACTTGAAAAAGTTAAGCATGCTTCAAAACTGAGAAGCTGTCCCTTTGGTCAGTGCTTAGGAGCTTGTTACATGACTCTGTTCTGTCCACTGCAAGGATTGTGAGGGCTTGTTTCATAGTTACAAGGGATTGTAAACCTGTGATTTAAGCACACACACACATACACACGTCGTCTCTGAGTGTGTGAGTCACAGAGGAAAATCTTGTGCTGAGAGAATATCAAGATGGGAGAGGAGAAAGAGGAAAAAATTATTTAGGCAATTCTGTAAGCAGTCAGACACTGTAAAGTATTTGCTGTGAAGAAGAAATGCAGATGTTAAACAATGTTGAAGCACAGTTGATAGGTTTTGGTTTAACAGTTAGATCAAAAACATAAACTGTGAAGTGCTGTGTTCTGTAATTTACATTTACATTTATGAATGTAATTGATTTTGGTTTTACACAGACTTCATTATGCCAGACTTCATTATGGCCAGGTTGGTTGCCATAGTATAGAAATGTTTGGTTCCTGGACACAAACACTCTGACTCAGACCGCGTTCCCATTGTCCCTTTATGTAGTCATCAGGATTTAAATCTCTTATTTAGTAAGCCTCTGTATGAGAAGCCACAAGTATATTGACTCTTGTTTTCAGTTGAATTTGTCCAAAGTCTGTTTCATTGAACCTCAGCTGTAATAGTGATTTTTCCTCAAGCAGACTTGTGGATGTTTTACTGTCTGTAGACTGTCAGCAGGAACAAGATGCACAGGCAATAGTGTAGTCTCTCCTCTCCCCCTGTAGTTTGATTCTTTCTCTTTTTCCTCCTTTTTTTTTTTCTTTTTTTTTTCTCCTCCTGAGCACCTGATTTCCTTGTCTACCAAATAGCGGGAATTCAATGTGATATTCATATCCAGTGACATTCAGCTGCTTTACTGTGAATTTAGTATGAAGTCGGTCACTTACTAACAGAAGCAGGTTTCTGCTTTAACTGGGCTTTTTTTCTAATTTTATTTTCTTCTCCATATCTGTACTTTAATTTTTGAAAAACAGCACATAACAAAAAGCTCCTCAGACCATATATAAACCTTTCAGTTCTTGAGCACAGAGGTCAAAGATAGCTCTCACTGACTTCACTGTACAAAACCAAACTCCTTCCTCTGCAGTATTTTATGGAGAAATTAAGAGGTTACGGGAAGGAATGCAAGAGATGAATTATTGTGTGACTGAGATGAAAAAATGGAAGGCAAATAAACAGCTGGTTTTTTGCTGGAGAACGCTTAGTAACAGGTGAAACATCAAGTGCACACTTTCAGATTTCATGATCCTAATAAATACAGTTGGAATTGTACCTCTAATACAGGAATACTTGTACAGTTTTAAATTAATTCAACTCTACTGATCATCTCACCCTAGCTGAAAGTGCATTTGCTCCTTTTGGTTGTCCCCACCCAGTTTGATGGCCATTCAATGAAGAGAATAATTATGTTGAGAGGACTCTACAGAATTTGATCTTTTTTCCAACAAGTTCCTTTACTTTCTTCTCTGGTAATTACAGCAGAAATGTGCTTGTCTCATTTTTAGCTTTGAATGGTACAGTATGAAGTTTATATCTTTTTACATAGAAAACTCACATGTTTAATTAATTTTTTTTCTGCAGAATTGCCTGTATTGCATATAACAGTTCTACAGTCCATATTAAGGGAATTGTCTAGTTTTGGAAGAAATTGACTGTTTTACTGCGTTATGAGGAATGTCAGAAAACAAATTTGTAGAACTACAGTGGGATCCAAACTCTATTTGTATTCAAAAGAGTGCTGGTGTAATCCAAGTTTTTAGATCTTCCTTTGATCGCTTTTCTCTTTTGGCAATGTGACAAGATAAAAACAAATAGATTTTTATAAAAATTTGTTGTTGTTGTTGTTGGGGTTCATGATAGAAGCATTAGTAATAGTAGTATGAATTCAGTAATTCCTTTACAAAGTGCTTCCTCCAAGCTTCATGGTTGCTAGTCACAACATAAAAGCCGTGGGCTAAGTCACCTGGGCACACACCTCAGCTACAGCTCTGTGGCTCTTGTAACAGCAGAGCAAGCACCAAAAGTACAGAGTGCAAACATTTACCCAGATATAAGTTGGCATGGATATTTGTGACATTTTCTTTCCTTTTAATATTTTAAGACAAAATTTACTTGCACATCGGTATACTAAATATAAAGAGATGTCTCATTTAGTATCATGTTTCAGAATAAACAATTGCTCAAATGTCTTCAATGTTTACATTTCGGCAAATTCAATATGTGAAAAGAAATCCAATGAAGCCACAGGAGTCTTGGATTTCTGTTTTTTTTTTTTTTTAAAAAAAAAAGAGTTTCATGTTCATTGTTTGTACTTCTCCACCACAAAAGAATATGATTTTGCAGAAAAAGGCCCTTTTTTTTTCTACTGATTTTACCTTTGTAATGGATATTCTTGTTGCAATTTCTCATTCAGTGAACCATGTCATGTCAGATTTATAAACTTTTGGGAGGTTTTGGGTGGTTGTTTTTTGGGGTTTTTTGTTTGTTTGTTTTGATTTTTAGTTTTTGGGGCTTATTATTTCTTTGTGGTGTTGTTTTGGTTTTGCTATTTTTAATCAGAAGGCAGCATCTCTATAGGGTAGCCCTCAAGCGATGTCTCCAACTGGTGGAATTTATTGGCTTACATAAGTCAGAGTGCAGAAGAAGGGTAAAATAAGGCAAGAGATCTGTATATTTACCTGGTTTCAGTTATTAAAATTCTGAAGGTTTCTTCTTTTCATACTGCTTTAGGCTTTTCAGAGACAAGTGCATGAAAGCCTGACTCAGTTGGAGCTGATCAATAAGCAATATCGACGCCTGGCACGGGAGAACCGCACTGACTCCGAGGGCAGCCTCAAGCAGATGGTTCATGAGGGGAACCAGAGATGGGACAATTTACAAAAGCGAGTTACCTCCATCCTGCGCAGGCTAAAAGTATTTTTCCATTTTTCTATTCTAGTTATGAGTCAGGAGTACTTCATCAGCTTTCAGTTTAATGCAGTGTTTTTGAGGGGATTTCTACCTTTTGAAGAGGAAGGAAGCTCATGAGTTCACTTATGATCCAAAGTAACCAAAGTAAAGACTTTAGGCAAATGCTTGGTGACATAAAACACTGTCTTCCTCATAGAGGTTAACTTTTATAGGTCAGCTAATTGCAGCTCTAGAGGGTCTTACTTAAAAAGGAACCTTAGAGAATATGTAGAAAATGAAAGAAGAAGATGTACTGAGTTTAAATTGGGTTTGATGGGGACGAAAGTAATTTCCCTACTGTTGATGGGGGTTTTCATTTTTCTAATCATTTCATGCCACTCAATTTTCCACCCTTTAGCATTTTATTGGCCAGCGGGAGGAGTTTGAAACAGCACGTGACAGTATCCTGGTATGGCTAACAGAGATGGACCTGCAGCTGACCAACATTGAGCATTTCTCAGAGTGTGATGTCCAAGCAAAGATAAAGCAACTTAAGGTAAAGAACGATTGGGTAGTTACAGATGGAGGGATGAAATAAGGGGGGAAAAACCCCCATGCATAGGGGTAAAAGAATTTTAAGAAATATTATGCAGAAATGCAGCCTGATATGGTTCCTTTACTTGTAGGCCGAGACTTTAGCCTCAAGTTATGAGTTATGTCAGATTCCAGTATGTACTTTATGCAGTATGTACAGAATAGTTCTTTATTCAGTATGTAGAGAATAGAAGATCTTTGATCTGTGAGAAATATAAAAAGAAAACCCAGGGCTGATAGTGTACTTTATCTCATCAAAATGGGAAATATTACTAAAAATTTTTACGTGAAGTCTCCGTTATTGCTAATATCTAATTACTACATTTCTCAACCATTTCTGCATCAGAAAACTCCTTATCTGGAGAGAACAATACCAAATGTCACATTATCCAAAATTCTAGACATTTGGTCATTGGCATGGCTTGTTTAGAGAAGAGTTTTCTTTCCAAATTCAACAAGTAAGGAATGAGATGGTAAACCATGAAGTATCACTGGTTTTGGCTTGAAAGACTGCAGAATGCTAAATTTAATTTAATTGCTCATTGTTGCTCATGACAAGAGTATTTGGCACAGTCCCTATTTGTTACCCACATCATTCTTTCTGAAAAACTCTTTAAGACTTGCGTCTTTAATTATCCAGATTGTTGTCATGTTCATTTTGTTGATAAAACATAGGCTCTTCTTTTACACAGGCTTTCCAGCAAGAAATTTCTCTGAACAACAACAAAATTGAGCAAATAATTGTGCAAGGTGAGCAACTCATTGAGAAAAGTGAACCCCTGGATGCAGCTGTGATTGAGGAAGAACTAGATGAGCTGCGTCGCTATTGCCAAGAGGTCTTCGGGCGTGTGGAGCGCTATCACAAGAAACTTATCCGCCTTCCTGTGTGTATATTTACATACGTTTTTACTTGTTTGGTTCGTTGCCATTTTACAAATGTGAGAATGAGGAAAGATGAAACCTAAGTGACTTTCCAAAAGTCCTGTGGTTAAATTTTGTTGCAACCCTGACCATCTGCCTCCCTTCCATTACATGCTATTTGTGTCCTGTTCAGAGAGCAAACTTACGAGATCTGGAATTTCTGTAAATTATCATGAAAATGCATGCAAATTGGAGATTTGTAAAACTTCCTCAATGGGAGTAGCACTGTGGTAATGTTCATAAGAACATCTCCCTGCACTGTCAGGTAGTTTGACTGGAAGCTTAGTAACTTGGATTTCTTAAAAACACAACGATAAAATTATTTTTCTCATCAGAAGAGGCAGAAATTTGTCTCTAGAATTGAACACAAGCTCAAAAGTGGAAAAAAAGGAAAACAAAAGGAGAAAGTGAAAGGAAAACAATTTTTGGTAGCTCAAGTCGTACTGAGTGAAAGAAACAAAATCCAGGGGTTTCAAAATATGAAATGACATAGAGCATTACTCATGGTAAAGATCACTTATGCTTTCTATTAATTGATTCCAGATTTTCTAACTTAATATTTGCATGGAAGTAATATCAGTAAAAGTCTGGAGATATTTGCCTTATGTGAGACTTTATGTGTCTCAAGTAATTAAAATGAGCTGGCACTTTGATCTTCTCTGTTGTTTTGGTGTTTTAGTATACCTTAAAAATAATGAAGGGAAAGTGCAAAAGGAAATGTGCAAAATTAAAACCCCACCAGTGTGCCTGTCATCTAATGCTGCTTTATTTCACTGACCCAGGCTGACCATGCAGTGCCTCTGCACGTTTTCATTGATCGCTTCTGTTTGCATTATGCTTCTAGCTAACAGATGACGAGCACGACCTCTCTGACAGAGAGGTGGATCTGGATGAATCAGCAGATCTCTCTGACATACGCTGGCATGACAAATCTGCGGACAGCGTTCTCTCCCCGCACCCCTCTTCCAACCTTTCGCTGCCTCTTTCCCAGCCACTGAGGAGCGAGCGATCGGGGCGAGATACCCCTGCGAGCGTGGACTCCATCCCCCTGGAGTGGGATCATGACTACGACCTTAGCAGGGACCTGGAGACGGCTGTTTCACGGGCGCTGCACTCAGAAGAAGATGGAGGACAAGAAAAAGACTTCTACCTGAGAGGTGCAGCTGGCATAGCAGGTATGGTGGCAGACTGAGTGCTCTGTTTTCTCTGAGGCAAAAAAAGGCAAATGTTATGTGTGTGATTGTGTGGCCAAGATTCTCATTGCAAAGTACTTTAAATAGCCCCTGATGACTTTAAATAGTGTTTCCTCAGTGATCTCAGTGGCCCTCTGGCCTTAGAAACAGTGATGGAGATTCCTGGATGATGACAGCCTTAGAAAATTGCATTTTCTAAGAAAGAGCCTTACATGATATGGCAGGGAATTGGCTGTGTATCTATGCATGAGGCCTGCCAGATGGGATATGTCATCTGTAACAGTCCTGTATTCTAAGTTATTCTGACTAGAAGAAACTATACTGGATATGGCAAAAAGTGCAGAACAAACTAATGAAGAAATACTGTGGGAGAGACCCACAGAAAAAATCATCAAGTGTTTAAAAAATCCTAACTCTCCCCTCATGTAGGCAAGACTCCAGCAAATGAGTGTTTAGTCTGAGGTGGGATCATAGGTCTTGTTCTCCAGTGAAGTTAGAAATCCTTTCTAAGTGCTTGTGCTTTGTGTAATAAATCTTAACAAGTGAGAGTACCCAAATTGAGCTAGTTGGGGGATAAGACATATCAGTGTTTTTTACTCTGATCTTGTGGCTGTCTTTTGCTTTCCGGGTCATTGCTCTGGAAAGAGTCAGGTTTGCCTGGATCTTATGAGACTTTAGCAGCCTCTCTGTGTTTCAGTCTCCATCTTTTTTTTTTTTTCCCCCAGGGAGAATGTTTGCTATCCAAACAATTTATTTAATTCGTCCTGTGAAAAGGACTCCTGCTGTAATGATGTGGCCATTGCTGAGCCATCAATTCAGATTATGCTTTTATTTTTTCAGATGTAGAGATCCCTGAAACTCTTGAGGCCTATGTAACACTCACAGAAAACGCCCTCAAAAATATCTCTGGTAGGCATCATAAAAGACGCATAGCCAGATGCAAATACCATGGTGGACAAGCATAACTTCTTTCTCTTCTCCTAGCATCTGCTATCTTTTCACAACTTACAAGATCAGTATTTCTTACGTGGCAGCATTGACATATTAACTTAGAACTATCCTCCTGCTTTACTACTGCACTTAAAGGTACCACTGGGGACATGGATGTAACGATGTCTGATTCATTGCCCTCCCACCTTGTCTAACTAAACTAAACTAATCTGATGGGTCTTTTTCATCTGGTGTCCATCAGTCTGACTTAATACATTGTTACATCTTAAGGCAGAAGGAAAAGGTTAAGGATTACCTTAATACCTAATTTTTTAGGTTTGTATTTTTTTTAACACAGCAACATCTTGGATTGTCACAGAGATATTAACTTCCAGGTTACTTGTTTCATGTGATCAAAATGTCAAGTTGAGGTACTAGATCTTAATCTCATATATTAGAAAATTAATTAATTTCAGTTGGAAAATGGAATATTTTCTTATTGAGCAAAATTAAACCTTTTGTCTCATTTGTTTGATGGCTCTCTTAGAGGAAATAGATGCATTCGCAAACACCTTTTCTCATTATTTCACAGTTTTCATCTTTTTAAATAATGACTTAATTGCAAAAAGCAAACAAAATCCTAGTGTCTTTGACACAAGCCTCAGGTTCATCATCCGTTTTTATTTACTCCCCAAATTAATGAAATATTACTGATTAAGGGTATAAGTAATAGCAATACTTATTTCACTACCTTTTTTTTTTTTTAAGTAATGAGGGAAAAACCTTGTTGAGCACTTTGTCCATTTGGGGTGAGGTGGTGTTTTGTATGAAAAAAGATTAATCATCCAAGAGGGTCCATTTTCTGTAATTGGGTGGACAGAAGGCTCTCATTCTCTATTCGTGTTTTTAATTGTGTCTTTATGAATAAGACACAATATGCCTTTGTAAACAGATGGAAATCAGGCATAGTGATAGAATATGGATAAGAAGGATCTCATGTGGTCTGCTAGGCTGCAGCCTGCTTCACATTAGAATAATCTGTAGCCAGTTTATATCACAGAATTCCGCTGACCCTTATAAGAACTTGTGACTTGTAGTTACACGGTAGTCCTGCTTCAAAAACATTGATATTGGTTCCCGATAGCTTGAATTAATAATACCATCTTGCAGATATGTTAAGCATGATCTTTGTCAAGTACGTAATTGGAAAAATGCTATAAATCTTCCTGCTTCATGTGGCTACCCAAAGTAGTCATGGACTATTTGCTGCAGACCTCCAAGATTTTCAGTCTTCTATGCATTTTGACAATATGATTATAAGAGTATCACTTAACATTTGTATGCCACTTTTAGTTTCTAAAATTGTATACAAATAGAATCCTTTCATGGAGATGCAAATTTGACTTCTTTTTGTGGGAAGAAAAAAAACAAAGAGAAATTAGGCTACCAAATTTTTCACATGGATTTAGGTCATACAAATGGAGATGTGGGTTACAAAGTTTTATTTGACAGTGTCTGTGAAAGGGAGCAAGGTGTATCCCAAGATCAATGAAGTTAGAATATGCTTTGCTGAGAAGTTTCTCTTTAAAAATAGACAAGGCATTCAATATGTGGGAAATGTCACTTCAGAATAATTTGCAATCCTACTTTAAACTGTGGACTCTTCTGTAGTATTCTTATGGCAAGCTTGTTCATTGGTATTATCTTTTAAAGGCTTCTAACACTCTCTAATGTAACTAGTTATCAGTTTGCCTTGACATTGCTCATACTGCTCATACTCCTCATACTGCTGCCGCCACGTTTCTCCTTCACTGTCTAATCTAAATAGTGTTCCTAATATCTATTCTGCCTGGGCGAGGAAAAAAAAAAAACTTTGAAAAAGTTGGAGTGGCAGTCCCTATTGTTTGGTTTTGATACAGGTGAACCAGGTGCCCTGGAGGCACATATCCGACAGCTGGACAAGGCCTTGGACACCAGTCGCTTCCAGATACAGCAAACAGAAAACATCATCCGCAGCAAGACACCTACAGGACCAGAACTGGATTCCACTTACAGAGGATATGTGCGTGTGTTTTGGAGCCCCAGTCAAATATGTATTCCAAGCATAGCTTGGCTTAGCCATTGAAGGAAGTGCAGCTGCTTCAGCTGCTATAAGCTGTAACTGCTTCTCAGACTTACTTGCATTGTTACTACCCTTAACCACATGCTATTGTTGTTTATGTTATTAGTGTGTTTACAATAGCATAAGATTAGAGGAACATGACTCTAAGGAATTTATTTTCCTGTTACATTTTTGCAAATGTCTAGAAGAACTTTCTCACACATGCTTTAATCCATCTAATGATGATATCCTAGTTCGAAATTCCTCTGCTTTTAAAAGGAGGTTTTATAGCTTCAGGCACAGTATTCATCTTGCCTAATGAATTATAAGCATGCATCGTATAAGCAAGGTTGCATGTATGGAATTCCTGATTTAAAAACTTTCTCTGAGTGGTTTTCTGAAAGATAAATCTCTCTCTAAGCCATTCAAATAATTTTATTAAGGACAGAATTTAAAGATTAGCTGCTTGGAGCGTAGTAAAATTTCCACATTTAATTAATTTTATTTGTCAATCTTCTAGTTTCTTTGCCATAGTGTCTTAAAATTTAGAAAAGATGGCACCTAAGACATCTAGAACAATTTGGCATAATGGTGCTAAGTTATTTCTATATAACTTATGCTTTAGGCCTTTATCACAACTGCATATACTTCTTCTGTAGTATCAGTGCAGATTGTTAAAATATTAGATATTTTTCTTCACACACTTAGTTTTGGAAATTTCTGGAAGTTGTGTTTTATTTCTTACTGTCCATACAATTAATCCTGTACAGTGCATATTGGAAAGGAATTTTTTTTTCTGTTAACACAGATGAAACTGCTAGGTGAATGCAGTGGAAGCATAGACTCTGTAAGAAGGCTTGGTTATAAACTGAAGGAGGAAGAAGAAAAATTTTCAGGACTCATTAACATGAACAGTACTGAAACACAAACAGCTGGTAAGTAAAATGTAGTTCATTTCAGGAACAGCAACTATGGAAAGCAGCAAACATGCAAAGCTTTTCTGAATGCTTGGTATTATCTGCTGACATATACATTTACATGACTATCTGTTACTGTCTGTCTGTTTAACACTTTTTGATAGGAATAGTAAGGAGTAGGAAGTATTACCTGTGTATGCCCTATGAAGAGTTTAGGCATACAAGTCCATTTTTAAGAACCCCTTCACATCATGTAGCATAGCCCTAAGCCTTTTAGGAGGTCCCTGTGGATGCAGTGGGTTTTTGTTGTAAGATTTCTTATGAAAAAGAAATCTTCTGAAATTCTTATGAAAAAGAATTCTTATGAAAAGAAAGGTATTTTGCTGTAACAAAACACCTAGGTCGGCATTTGTTTCTTCTACTATTAGCTCTCACATCTAAGTTTATCTGCCAACAGTAAAGAAATTTATTTTCACCTGATAGGATTATTCACCTGACTAATTTTAAACATCAGCTGTAGAACAAGAGGTATTCAATTATGAAAACATGGATTTCCAGAGACTATAAAGGCATCATCTCAATTCTTAACTTGACAAGATATGCTAACCATATAGTCTCTTTTATTTTGTTGTGGGTCTTTATTTTGTACATTTTAAGTTGATGGAATGATACCACTTGTCCTTCTGCCTTAGCATTTCAAGATAACTAGCAAGAAGAAATAGCCCCTAATTTATTTCTTTCTAGTGCAGGTGTTTATCCAGTACATCAACGGTAGCTAAGGCAAATGTAGTGAGGTGTGACCATTAAACTGTAATAGGCACAGCTACCAGTGAAATAATAAATATGTAGTTAGTTAGATGTATTAATATTTCTTGTCTGGTTTGCACATGTCTGGTAATTTGTCTGGTTTTGCCAGTATAACCTGTTTTAGAGAAATTCTGCTCAGAGAAGTCTGACATTAGAAAGCAATCAATTTGCCTGTTGACTGGAATCATCCAGGTTCTTCATTCTTCTGCTCCAACATCACTTTCTTCAATCTAACTTAGTTACAAAAGCGGTTAGTGTTTGTGGCTTAGGCTTTTTATGGAGCATCTTTTTGTCCTGAACAGTATTCAATGTATGTAATTGTGTGTATGTGTAGCCTAATAGGTTTTTTCAGCTTTTGTTGAATTTGGTGTTTGTAATTCCAGGTGTAATTGAAAGATGGGAATTAATCCAGGCTCAAGCTCTAAGCAAGGAGCTGAGGATGAAGCAGAACCTTCAGCAATGGCAGCAGTTCAACGCAGACCTTAACAGCATCTGGGCTTGGTTGGGAGAAACTGAAGAGGAACTGGAGAAGCTCCACCACCTTGATCTCAGCACTGACATACAAACTATTGAGCTCAGAATTAAAAAATTGAAAGTGAGTTTCATTTCTCTCTTTCATGAGTTACCTTCTAAAACTGAGTGCAACAGGTATGTTGAAGAGGTTGCCAGTAATTGCAACTGGTTTTCTCCACATAGCAAGCTACTGCTGATAAAGTAACTGGGAAAGTGATTTTCTGAATCACCTTTTGGAAGGAAAATGTACCACTGGCTATCCAAATGAGTTTTGGAAGAGTAATTCTTTGGCAATTCTGTAATTCCAGAATGTACAGATAACTCCTGATGTCGCCCAAATAGATGATTTTTTTTTTTTAAGTGTCAAGTTAGATCAATTCTCTTCTACTCGAATTGGTCACAAAATAGCTGCTTCAAAAGAAATGCCTCATTGAGACATTACTACTTTGTGGGGAGGAATGAGGAGTTGCAAGGGGTTGTAACCTACCCAGTGTCACCAGTGCAATGTAGGAAAATTTTGATGCCCCTTTTCAGCATTCGTTCTCCTGTCATCCCAGGCACATCAAGATCTGAATGTTACTTTTTCATCTCTCTTGTATATTTCATAGCTATGAAGATCTGAAAATGTGGTCCACAACTTCACATTCAGCATGGGCACGAAAATATAGGGCCTGATGTCAAAATGCATTGTGCTTCGTGCCAGGGATGAGGTGAACAGATAGTAAAGGCTGTTTCCGGCAGTGATCTCTGTGAAGCATGTCGATGCTCATCTTCACTTTAATCCAAATATAGCTGCCATAAGTACTGTAAAGGTTACTGTGACATCATGCTTTTAAGTAAATGCTGTAAAGTAGGTGGAAATGGGGCATTTAATAAGAATTCTGTTCTTATCTCACACTCTCTTTGAAAGCCCTTTAGTACCCTCCAAACCAAAAGAGGTGGGGTTTCTTTTGTGGCTTCCAATGTAAGCAAATCAGAGTTTTTATACAAGCTGTGCTTCTATAAATTTAAGTTCTTTATACTCTTTGTATGTTTTGTTCCTCTCAGTAAAAGCTTTTTATTTTAAAACACTGATGACAGCAGTTTCTACTTGAAAGTTTGTTGGTTTTCGTGTTTATGAGCAAAACTGAGAAGTGAGGGCAAAAGTTTTATTGTGAGCTAAAATACAGTTGTGCATCTTTAAATTTTGTTGGACCTGCTCTGTCTTTAAAATATATGAAATGTGAGCCAGATCCATAAAATTCAACTCTGACTTCAGGCTTTTAAGACTTTATAAGTTTAATTGGCTTGCTCTTGTTTATGCTCACAGAGAAATTTTAGTAGATGTTAAAGAGCGAACATTTGCAGAGTCACAGAGTGAGCCCAGAAATGTTATATCCAGAGTAAAGAGACTGTTACAGTGTGGTACCTTTCTGCAGCTGCTGATGGCAAGTCATTGCAGTCTTGTGGTGCCTTCTCTACTTTATTTTTCTGGAAAGTCATGAGTTACCAATTTCCATTCTTTCTTCCCCTTTGTCTTTTCATCAAGGAGCTGCAGAAAGCAATTGATAACCGCAAAGCAATCATCTTATCCATCAATCTGTGCAGCTCAGAGTTCACTCAGACTGACAGCGAGGAAAGCAAGAAGCTTCAGGAGCGCCTGTCTCAGATGAACGTGCGCTGGGAGCACGTGTGCAGCATGATCGAAGACTGGCGCAGCTCCTTGCAGGATGCATTAATACAGTGCCAGGTCTGTACTGTGCCTGTTTAAAATTGTCAGAAACCCACATACTGGAAATACAAACCATGTAGTTACCTGGTGTGCTCACGATCCGTCTGAAACTTGCCCGTGAAAGCCAAAATACAGCTTTGGCTTAAGGATACACCTGCACTACCTAAAACACGTATTTACAGCCCAATATTTTCAAAATGTGTTGTCTCTGGGATAGTATTCTAATATTCTACTGTATACTTCCTGGAAATTATTTTATTTAGCTAGTAGAACATATCAGAGGATAAATTTAAAAACTGAATTTGACTGGAATATTTTGCTACCCCTGTTAAAAGCATTGATTCATCATTTGCAGGATTTCCATGAACTGAGCCATGGTTTGCTGCTTTGGTTGGAGAATATCGACAGAAGAAAAAATGAGATTGTGCCCATCAATCCAAACATGGACTCAGAAATACTGCAGGATCATCACAGACTTCTGATGGTAGGACTATAACCATCCTTTTCTCTCCCAAAACAGATCACCAGAAAAACACCTAATTAGATTTCTCTTTCTCATGAGGGTTAGCACTGTACATTGTGTGCTAACAGAGAGCTGTGGGACCAGCGTCAGTGACTGACTTTACGTTGGCAGGAAACACCACTCACTTTCCTTAGTAGCACAACATGTGATTTTTAATCTCAGGCAGCTACTAGGTTGTTGTATATCTTCCTTTCAGATTAGGAATTTGTATTGCTTCTCTCTTTTTTTTTTCCATTTCTTTAATTTCAATGTTGAGGTTTGTGAGTTCTACTTTTTTGCTTTTTTTTTTTTGACTGCTACTAAAATATTTTGATGCTTGCCTTGATAACAGCAAATCAGACGTGAACTGCTAGAGTCTCAGTTGAAGGTGGCATCACTGCAAGATATGTCTTGCCAGTTGCTAGTTAATGCTGAAGGCAAGGATTGTCTTGAAGCCAAAGAAAAGGTACATGTCATTGGAAACAGACTGAAGCTCCTCTTGAAAGAGGTTACACGTCATATTAAGGACCTAGAGAAAATTCTAGACATTTCAAGTAGTCAGCTGGTAAGTCACGTCTTTTTATTCCTTTCTGTTCACTGAGCTCGTTTCCTGCTGTTTCTACTGCCTTTCTCTGATCATTGCTATTGGCTGCTCTGTTTCTGTGGTTTGCAGTGCTTATCAAGATGGAACATGTAAACTTGAATATTGTAAAGCAATCTTAAACTTCACAGTGTAAATATGGGGGGAGGGCAGTTTAAATTCAGTATTATTTTTCTATTTGGTGTAGCAATAATTATTGAACGTCTTGGTTTGTTTACCCTACTATTACTGAATCAGTCAACTGGCAAAGTATATGAGATAATTATTCCAGTAGCAGTATTGAAAATTATAGTGTGTCAGTTGTTAAAAAGTTGTTAAAAGGAAGTTAATGCACACTCTGTCAAAGAGAGAAAAAAAGCACTAAGTAAATTCTGTAATAGGATAAGGACTCCCTCATAGCCTCTTAGGCTTTGAGCTATAGTCCAAATCTTTTCAAGTTGTCATACATCATCGCCAGCAGTGACAGATACATAGTAAAGATTTCAAGGCTCTCCTTTAGTTCACTTTTTTTAAAGGACTTGGATTAGCAGAGTGCTTAAAGCACAAGAATTCAGCTCTTGCCTCCATCAAGTGAATTTCTACTTGTTTAATTAAAATCTTGGTAGTACCAAACTCTTGTAATTCACAACCAGTAGAGAGCAACTGGTTTTTCCCCTGTATTGACTTCGGTGGAAAATGTGACACCTAAACAAATGAAGTTTTAACTACTCTTTGCTTTTCTTTTCCTTTAGGCCTGAAAGAGAAAACATATAGTGCCTTAGTCTTTTAAAATTTGGGAACAAAATGTAGCTGCTTTATTTTGCTTGCCTTGGAAATAACTCTGCTGGAATTTCACTCTTGGTAATTTTTGTAGTTTGTTTACCTGTACAGCTAGTTGTATTTCTGAGCTCCATTCCTTCTGAACTTTAGGAATTGTCCTCATGGTCATCTGATGAATTAGACACATCAGGCTCAGTGAGTCCTGTATCTGGAAGAAGCACTCCAAGCAGACAGAGAACGGTAATTTCACGTCATTTATTTTCTTCCACCTCTTGGGTGGGAGCTATAGATACCTACAGCAGTTCTAGCCAGCTGGAAGTCATCCCTTCTCAATTGTTAGGAAAGGAAATGGCATAAACCAGAAGCAAAACACAGCTGCTTTCCCTAACCCTGCTGCATATCCCATCCTGCATGAAATCAGAAGTGATAAATACTATCTGAAACCAGGGCTGTCAGTGTGGTTGGTTTACCATGGTATGGCATGTCGTGTCTCTTGTATTTTGCTCTAGTGATGGCAGCACCCCAAAGTCTGGTCTTGTCTGGTATAATCAGTCCTCCATTTCTGTTTGGCCTTCTCTTCAGAGCTGCTTCATCAAGAATCTCAATAAGTTTTTTTGTCATTTCTAATGCAGGTTGCAGATGGTCTTATTGAGACTTTGGATGAGTGGCTAAGTAGAGCTGAAGGGCACAAAACATTATTCAAATCAGCTAGCTGTGCAGGACCAAATCAATGGTTATGGTGGCAACTCTGGAGTTGTCCATTTACATCGCTGGCACAAAATTCAAGAAATATAGCAGTACATGCCTAGTACTTAACACTTCCATACTCTGAGCCCAAATTTGAACTGCAATTATTTTGTCTTTTTCTGCAACTCTATTGGTTGATTAATTTGCTTTTTTCCTTAGTTCTTAAGACAATCAGATTGGTTTTGTTTTATTTTGTTTTTCCATTTGCACTTTTTTGTAAAGCTTCTGAGTTCTGTCTTGGTAAATTTATGGCTCTTGAAATTGATTTATTTGTTTAATTTTTGTTTACATTCACTAGTTTCCTCTTAGATGCTAGTATGAGAATGTAAAGGAATACTGGCTTTTCCAAATGAGAAAGAATATAAACCTTCACATTTTATTTCAGAGGTCAATGCTTTTTACTTTGAAATTTAAACCTAAATAATTTCGAGTTACTCTGATATCACAGATGTAACTCAAGGTTGCCTGACTATTACAGGAAGTGGAGAAGTATTTTACCATAAATCCTTGTTTAGAGAGCATGTAGAATTATGATAGGTTTCATCTTAATATTTTAATAAGGATTTTTCCATCTCAAATTTGTTATTGTTGGTGTATATGATTACTTTTTTTTCTTCTTTTTTTTCCTCCATAATTCATAGCTAAATGGTATGATTGCTTGGGTCTGTTTTCAAATTTCTGGGTTCTGCACCCACACAATTTTGAAGAATAAAGTGGTACTGTTTAGAATTTCAGTGCCAAATATACTGCTGCTAAATAAATACTAATAAAATAAATATAATCAGAATTATGAACATCTATCTCCACTAAATAATCCAGCTAATAGCTGTGAGTGCAAGAATGCCCCTACAGTTATTTGGCCTTCAAAATCATGCGGTGGAGGAGAGACAAAATTTGTCAAAGTAGGACCTTTTTTCCTTGAGAATATTAATATTTCTGCCTGTGCATTTCAAAATCTGTATATTTTTCCATATTCAGTTTAATAAGATAACATCTATTTCATATTAGAAATTATTTGAACTAAATTTCTAGGGACTTTTTTTAAACCCAGTACTACTGTTCATAAAAAATAATGTCTAAACTGTTATTTTTGAGTTCACTATGTATGTTCCAATAACTTTCATACTCAGCTAGGTGCAAAGAAAAGCCAGTTTCCTTGGTTCATGGGTATTGATCACTTCATTTGATTATTTTTTGTTTTTTAATTTATTTTATGTTTCCTTTGCTGCACTTTTAATTTAGTTTCATCAGTAGCTTGTCTTTATTTGCCTGGACTGAACATTCTTCTTTCTTTACCCCCTGTTCATTGCAAACAGCCACGGGGCAAATGTAGTCTCTCACAGCCTGGACCCTCTGTCAGCAGTCCACATAGCAGGTACCTTATTCTCCTGGTTTCCGCACTCTGTTCTAGAACACCAAGAGGATGATAGAAATTGGCCGTGATTCCTCTCAGTCCTACTGACTCCATCAGTTGGTCAGGACTTACACGAATGGTAACTTCCCTTTTGTTAATTGTTTGGCAAAAGGGACTTTCAATTACTTCAAATTCTTTGTTAAATAGAGACACAGGCTAATCCTTGGACATATGCAGCTTTTGCTTCACAGAAGTCCCATATAATCAGCATTTTCATATGCCTGATCAGGGTGAATGTGTGTTTACACTCGTTATATTTAATGATTATTTTATTTTTATATGATTTAAGAGGAGTGCTAGTAAGTTCATGGCAAACACTTTCTATCATCTTCTTTACCTCTAGATATTAAATTAAGGCAGGTAATAGCCCAATATCATATCCTAGAATTCACAAAACCCACAGATCTGGATGAAACATACTAACATCCTTTTCTTTATTTATTTATTTCCTTTTTTCTTCTTCCCCCACTCCCCCGAAACGTTTTGTTCAGTTTGTGGGTTTTCAATACTTTGGACTCAAAACCAAAAGTCAGAATTTGAGAGTGTTGAGACTTTCTCTCCCGTCCTCAGACGACTGCAGTATAACATGCTAGCATTGCCATGGCTCTCGCCCAGTGCTCGTGTCCCTGCATTGCTCCGGGAGCAGCACTGCCCCATCTCTGTCCGACCAGTAGAGAGCAGGCTTGCAGCTACAGCTTCTTGCTTTCCACGGTGTCTCCAGCAACCTGTCATCTCTGCAGCTAACAGTGCTTCTGCATTCTTGTTGTTGTCAGTGTGATTGTGTGTACCTTCGCTCTTTCACTGATTGGTTTACTAGCCTCTACAATTATGAAGTTAAAAAAAAAAAAAGGCAAATGAGCAGCCAATGTGTGAAAACAGGACATATTTTGCTATTTTAGTGTCTGCATACTGCTAAAATAATCAGAAAGCGTGATTAAGGTATATTTGTTCTTTTTAAATCTAATAATAATTCTCATTTAAAGTAAATCTCATTTATTTTTGGTGTATCAAAAATTAATTGATTTGATTTTAAAATAGGTCCTGTTAGAGTCAAAGATTTTATATTGGAAAGAAGAAAAGACAAAACCAAGTTGGTTTTTTTTTAATACCTTCTGTTAGAGTCAAAGAAACAAGTGAACACTAGATTTAATACAGTGATTGAGCCACAAGCAAGCAGACAAAAAACCCCAACCTTAAGAGTATTATTTTTTTCATGAACAGAATCAAGACTTTATTCTCATAAATGAACTAAAGAGCAAAACTACTTATTATGTAGACATTTACATAAACACTTCTTCTAAAACGTTTGCTATACATGTGTAGTTAGGGACTGTGAGTAAAGTGGCGTAGTTGTAAAACCATGTAACAAATAGAACAAGTATCTTTTACTGCTTCCACATATGCTAAGAAGCTGCCTATTTTTAAGGATTTTTTCCTTTGAAACAAAAGAAAACCACATAGAAAATAGGGGATATATGTAAACTCCATCGTTCTGTCTGATAGAGAAAGTGAATTAATTACTCAGCTCCAGTCTGCTATGAAGCTTGGCATTTTGTTTCTCATAAGGAGTAAAAAAGGGAGGAGAGGGGCTTTACTCTGCAGCCACTAACAGCGAGGAGGAGGGGACGCGATGTCTTTGACAGATCAGCATGCTTGCACTAGCACCATTGTACTCAAGGAACACATTGTGTGTGCTTTTCCACTCTCCTGTGTAGTCAAACCACTTCTGCCAGCCTTCTGAGGTTTCTGGTTGTAGGTGAGAGCCCCTGGCTTGAAAAGCAGCTAGCAGTGCTTTGCAGCTTTGAGATCAAGCCCCGTTCTAGCAGTGGCATTGCTGGAGCACCTTTCAGATCAAGGCTTTCCAGCACTGTTTATTAGCACATCTTGTAGCAGCACAACACAATGTTCAATTTATCATTCAGACAAGCATGGAATACGAATGAGTCACCACTGAATAGGAAACTTAATCAAATGCACAAGCCAGACAGGTTGTGGTTGATGTATAATATGGTTTTAACTGATAATGCGGTACAAGCTGTCACTGTGTTCCTTAATATTTTGACATGCCTCTGATCAGAGGACTTTGTGTTTGATCTTGCACTGGATCAGCAAACCCTGTTAGAGTTTAGTATAAAGGAGAAATAAAGTCAATCCTTAAAGGTTTATCACACAAGAAGTTGTGAAGGAAAGTTCATCTAAAAAATTAGAGGGGCCATGCTTTGTGTATAAAACATGCCATATCACTTTGCCTTCTCCATTATCACCAAAAAAAGACAGGCATATATAGTATGATGCTAAGCAAGGTGCAGGATTAAAGTAGACATTCCATTGTGGATTTTACTGGAGTCTCATCCAGTTGGATGTGCTAGGTGGGAAAGCAAATCCAAGAAGCAATTCCTCTTTCTTCATCAGGTTCATAGAGCTGTCATAAGTGCACACCTGGATCTTTGCCTGTGAATTTTTTTAAAGTGATTAAAATGTTTAAAAGATTAAAATAGTCGTTCAGTTTGCTCAGGGGTGTTTACATTGTCTCTCTTGAGCAGCTCTATTCAAGTCTTGGTGCCATAGTGCCAGCCTCCATTTCCTGCTCTCCTCAAGCCTCCCCAAATGACTAGTGAATCTTTAAAGGTCACTTGCTGTTCCTGGAGCAGATCAAACCACATCACTCTCTGTGCCTTTGCCCACAAAATTACATTCATGGCTACACGGTAGCTCAAACAAAAGGTTTGAATTTGGCTTGCCATGATTCTTTTCCCAGTTATCTCCCTTACTCTTACTTAGTTATTTGTCACTTATATACAAGTGCTTCTTTAACCTACTGGATTCACCCACATTTTTTTCCATGCAAGAAGCCAATCCTGTCTGGTATTTGCAAAGACCTTCAGCATCTGTCATCATACAGATTAAATTTACTATTATATTTTGTGCAATAGTCTTTTAATAAAGATATTAAATTAAGGCCCTTTCTTGATTAACTGCAGTAAATAACATCCTACTAGGACAGTAGTGCCTCTTTCAGTGTAAGCCTGTTTTCTGCATTCCATTAGTCACTTAGCATTAAATTCACTTTATTTATTTCTATCAGCTTCACTTGAATGATAAATTCCTTTTTGAAAGCTTTCAGATGTTTACAGCAATACAGATTGGTTACATCATATATTCCTTGGGATAAAAAATAGCAATCCTCTTTACAAAAAGGTTCCCCTCTGAGCTGAAATTAAAGTTCATTTTGACCATCCTATCTATAGCCTGGTAAATTAGCTTCTCCTCTCTTGAAATACTTAGAGAAGAGTTCCAATATCACTGGCATTACAAACTCTCAAAATAAGGGTAGCTATTGCTTGCACTTAAATTAATATATGAAATTTCTTGACATGAAGAATCTTACTGTTGGCCAGGACTGCAGCTGTGCTTCCCTCTTTCATCTACTAAGTAGATTGTGTACTGGAGTGAGTAGCAGATGATCCTACCTCTTTCCCTCCTCAAAGTGTGACAAATGGTGGAACAGTCAGAAGGGACACCTGAAGAGGCAAGCTCAAAAACAGAAATTACATTTTTCTCCAAAGTGATGCGCAGTACTGCAACTTTCCCTTCTCCTGCCAGCCTAAATACATATTCTGTCCTTAAAAAGAGTGAGCTTTTTTTTATTAACAATATATGTTTTTAACCATCTCTCCTTTACAAATCTATTAAACACACTAAGCTGACCCATTTAATTTTTCAGCCAATTATGTAGATTGCAGAGGTGTATCTGCCATAAACACAGGCAGTACAGCACTCAAACTTTTTATAACTCCTGCTCTGAAGATGTTTTCCTAACTTTTCATTACCTGCTTGTTTAATTGTTTCCATGCAGTATTATTCTCCAATACCCTGCTTCACTGCAGAAAAAAAAAAAAAAAGGTTTGCTGTGAATTGTTTTAATTTTTGAAACTTTATGTTCCTTTTGAGATTAGCCATACAAGCTTACATTACAATTTCTTTTTATAAAATCAAAGCAGGAAGCACTAGATTGTGCTGCTAAAGGCATAGGAAAAAGAAAATAAAAACCAGATAGTAACTTTGCTCCCTTTTGATTCAGCTTTTTGGAAATACCCTTCTGACACTCAGTGTTGCCCCAGAGTAAGTGTGGGGCAATGAAGAAAACAATGCTCATTATCAAACATCAGTTAGCAACTGCCGAAATGTGGTCATTTTTTTATTGGGATTAACAATGTTTATACAGTGAGAGCCTTGTAAATAGGTAGGCTGTGCAATCAAATTCTTGGAAGGTAATTAAGCGCTCCTTGTTCCCTTTGTTCCTGCCTCAGTCCATTACCTTTCTGTCTTGGTATTCTCAGACAGTAGAGGTCCTGATCTAATTGAGCTTTAATATGGAATGCTCTGGTGCTGTTTAATGTGCCATGTCCTTTCAATATCTTCTTTATAATACATGATCCTATGTTATGCGATAAGCAACTTTCCACCCGGGCTTCAATAGTGTGGATTCAGATCTGATGTTTTGATCATCACTGTTTCCTGGAATATTTAGTTCAAGCTAATAATTTAGCATATCTGCTAAATTAGTGTTTATGTATTTGTTGGTCATATGAACTTTACCAAATTTGCCTGGCTATGTTGGTCCTCATAGTAGGGTGCTATGCATATATGAACAAGAAAATAAAATAATCTCAAGCACAGAAATACTTATTTTCTGAACATGTGAACATTCTTGCTAAGCCTGACATTGTTTTGAAGTTGATATTTTCGCTTTTGAATGCTTCCCCACACACACAGATTCAGATTTATCAGGGAGACAGTATCAAAAGAACAAGGGGAAGTCAAAGAAACACTAAAGAGCCATCATCCCATACTTACTCTACTGGGGAGCATTTGAGCACAGTCAATAAGCCTGATTTCCCATATCTCCTTATGATAATTTTTCTCTCTTAAACTCTAGGAAACCATAGATTTTCGGAGGCCTCATCGTCATAGCTATCATGCAAATATATTGTAGCAGTACATTGAGGCAAAATTCATGACATAATGTCCTAATGGCAGAGTTCTTGAAGCAAGTTACTTGAAGGGTCTGAGTTCTTCCATTTTTGTCTTGTGCTGAAATACAGTATTTTCCCATGCCCTTTAATTAGCACACTGTGACCATCAGATTTAATCTTTCCTAGTCACTCTTTTCAGCTCTTGACTTGACAGTTTCAGTCAAAAAGAAAATGGGAAATTTATGTCTTTATCTTTCATCAAAGTAACAGAAATTATTTTTGAAGCATCCCTTTGGAAGTACCTGTTAGATCTCTCCTGCCTCATACATCTGTGATAGGTATGTGCCATTTCAAGTCAGATCCATCAGCATAAGGGAGAAAATCACTTGGAAAGTGATGGTGTCAAGTCAGTTGAGTAGATAGATTTTAACTGCTGATTCTGTGCAAGATTCAAAACACAATGTGCTTTGTAGAAAATAAGTTCCCATTATCTGTTATATATTGGTGTATTGATTAATAGAAAATGATGTAACTAAATCGCAATGTCTTATACCCTCATGGATACCTTATACATAAACAAATGTAGAAACTTCTACAAATCAAATGCAACTGGCCATTTTAAACAAGAAGTCCCACCTTTTTAGACAGCATGCATTGAATAAATATGGCGAGTATGGCCCACCTTTTATTTTCCCCTTCTCTATAGGATAGAACTTTAAGTGGAGAGTCTTCCCCATAAATTATAAAAAGGCGGGGGGGTGGGGGGGGAGGTCACAAAGCCCCTTCTGTTCTGATAATTTGATGTTTTCCTACCCACTCTAGAAATCTGGGGTCTCTTGAAGAGTTAGGGAAATAGCATGTTCACTGAAAAATACCTCTGCAGTTGCCAGTCAAAGTCTGTGCAAATTGTAAACCAGCCTTCAGGGGAGGTTGAGTGCCCAAGGATAACCTCTGCTGCAGTAGTGTTTTAGTATATTCAACTGCCCATCTTCTTTTCTCAGGTCCACAAGAGGTGGCTCAGGTTCCTCCCCTTCTGAGGCTGGGCCAGCATGGCGGTGCCCGTCCTTCTTCCTCAGAGTCCTCAGAGCTGCTCTGCCACTTCAGCTCCTCCTGCTGCTCCTGATTGGGCTGGCGTGCCTGGTGCCAATGACCGAGGAGGATTACAGCTGTGCTATGGCAAACAACTTTGCCCGCTCTTTCCACCCCATGCTAAAATACACGAATGGTCCTCCTCCATTGTGAAGGAGACCTGTGAGACAGCGGGACACCTTGCTGGAGTGCTGGCTGGGAACAAGATGCTTTTAAAGGGTGACAGGGTTCAGCGTGGCAGCTTTACCTGTCTCCTGCTGCCACCACTGTGCCCATATCTTTCTCTGCTGGCACTCCGCTCGAAAGGTATCAGTGGGGGGGTATCAAACTGCACAATGATTAAAAAAAACCTGAGTAGCATCATTTCAATACTCGCATCCTGGGTACTGAGGAGGATGCAACATATGTGAGGGAAACCTCTTCTGTACAGCTTTTGGGATCTTTTAGCCACTTTATATCCAGGTCATTGCCCTGTTCTATGCATAGCCAAGGACTTGATACTGTAGATCCTTTCCTGTGTGCTGCTCTAAATGACCCATTAGCCAGTCTTTGTTAAATACCCTCTCAGTATCTACAGTATATGAAATAACCAATGCTTAAGGAGTTTTAGAGCACTTGTAACATACAATTTTAAAGAATCTTGTATGGCAATGTATTATTCCCTGTGGCTTCTGTTTCAGGCATGGTGTTCTAACTTTTGCTTTGGATGCACAAGGTGTAAATCTGAGAAGCACTTTTTTAAGGTTTTAAAAAAAAATGGATGTAATAAATAAGATTGAAAAAGTTTTTATGAGGAAAAAATGTTGAATGTCAAGATGAAAAACAAAGAACATATTTATGTATGTACAGTTTGCTAAGCCAAGTTTTGTTTGTATTGATTTCTTTGCATTTATTATAGATACCATAAAATATTTTGTCTACGTGCTTTTTAATGACAACTATGGAAACCTCTAAGTTTAGAACAAGATATGTATGATATAAAAAATAGAAGACATCCATATGCTGCACTTCAAAAAAGAATTTTAAAATTCTGTAACAAATTAATGGCATTAGGTATTTGTTTGAATGACAAAATCTGGAAAACAACTGTCAGAATACATGGGAAAGTATCACATTAGAAGTTGTGCTAATATTGAAAGCAGTACACGTTTTGGATTAATGATTCATCACTTCAGGTTTTTCTTTTTTTCAAACTGCTTCTTGAAGTTCCCTCTAACCTGTGTGGGTTTTTGGTTTTTTTATTTCATTTATGTTTCTGTGTATGCATTCATGTGCAGCCTTTGACAATTGGGGTTGTACCAATCCACACTGAAGCAGATTTTCTCCTGTGGGTATACTGGAAGCTTCCTAATATTCTCCACAGCAGCTCAATGCCAAGATAGATATTTATGTTTTACTCATCATTATTTTAGTGGAATAGAGCTGAAACATAAGCATAAATAGCAGAAGAGAAAAAAATGAAAACTCATTAACTTTACAGAACTGTTGCAAAAATTTTCCGTCTATTCAGTGGCAGTCTGCCCTGCTTATCAGTCAGAACTTAATTTTGAAAGAACAGGATTTTTTTTTCTCAATTATGAAAAAAATACAAAGCATGGCTCTAAGTTACTGCTTTTTATTCAATTTGGGGGATTTCCAGCCATGACACACACAATGTAATTTTTTCTTCTGAGTGCTTGCATGACAGCAATAACAAGGCCAGAAAAAAACTACAAGCACATTAGTTTCTGTTATGTAGTATTACTTTCTGGCTGTCATATTTTGAGCTGTTATGAGGAGAGGATGGTCAGAGGAAGGGAACCACAAGCTGAACTCCAGTGTTGGAAGAGCCAAAATAAAGCTTTATTTTCAGATAAGTGCAATATTAACATTTTTTGCAAAAAGGGTTTTGTATGTTCACAAAATATTTTCAATGTCTGAGACACACGTCTGGATTGACACAAGTATGTGCTCTTTTCAAGGCTGAGTTTTCTTCATTGCTATTCAGAAGTCATTCTAGGCTAGATTAGTATTCATAATTACTCATTCTTAGTAGAAAAAGATAAAGAACACAAATTTGGGCTACAAGGAAGAGCTGTTACTGGCAAAAGGCCTGAAGTATTACATAAAATTGACCCCTCCTTTTCTGATATTGTTCTCTTTGGTGACATAATTTAACCAATGGTAATCAGTGAATAATTCAGTAGTTTGCTGGATCTATTAGTCTAGGTTTGTGCATGCTCTAGACATCAGCCAGTCTCTGGGTCTGCTGATGATTTTTTTTTTTTAGATATTTTTGTTCCCTTTTTAAAAAAAAACGCTGTAAAAGGAAAAAAGTACTCATTTAGGGGGACATAAGGATCTCAGCCTCACTGTCTCCTGTTTTCCAGGAAGTAAAGAATGTGGAAGATCACATCATCAAGTGTCAGTAGCCGTTTCAAATTCAGTGAATTTTTGGCTGATGATTACCTGCAGGACACATATGCACTGTCTCTTCTCTACCTAGCTCATGAACTGGTGGACAGTGTCCGTGCTATGCTTTGCTTCCTTTCAGCTGTTTCAGAATGAAATCTCTTGTGTTCATACCTTCAGTCTCTGATCTGTAGCCATAGTACTGATTGATGATGTAGAGAACTCTTTTTTTGACCCTAAGGGATCTGATCACACAAAGTAGTCCTCCCAGTGAACAGCAGACTCTACAATGCCTGTGAATAAGGCAATCACAGATGGTGACAGAGACCCATTAGAAAGATGTCATAGGAAAAAATGCCTGTTTGTAAACCCTGCATTCCCCATTCCTTCAAGAACAGGAATGTTAGTCTCTAAGCTGATGTGTCGAGGGAATGGCAGAGAATTTGCATCACCAGGTTAGAGGGTCCTCTGAGTGCCACTTTGGAGTTACTGCTTTTGATACTTCAAGTCTCAACTCAAAATCAGCATCTGATCAGTTAAAGTGGTTTGAACAAAATGGTCCTACAAAAGGAATTCTAGCCATGGACCAATTATCACTTCACATGTGTTTTTGCAGAACTGGATCTTGATCCTAAAAACTGACACAGAGAACGCAAAATGTAAGTAAGTGGGCAGGCTCTTCTCAAGTTCTGTCCCAAGAGCACCAGTGACTCAGAGGTCTTGCTTGAGCTGCAAATCCCCATGAGCTGTCATCTTAGCCCTTTATCACCACAGTATGAATCAGGTTAAATGGGGCAACTGTAGGGTGGAAAAAACACACCCAGAAAGCTGTCAAGCATTGCAGCCAGTAGCACTCACCAGATTGGCAGCTTGGGCATCTTTCCCATCCTGATAATGGGATGTTAAAACTCTCTAAGAAATGCAGAAGTTGCAGTCTGAGATGCCCCGTCTCTGTGATTAGCCTGCCACCCAACACCTCTCCTCTTCCTGAAATGTCACCTGCTTGGGCTCTGCAAACACAAGGGCTGATTTCTGGTGATGCACCTTGAGCCTTGGCTACAAGGCATGAGGCAAGGCAGCAGAGGAGCTGCCAAACACTGGATCTGTATTGAAATTGTGTGTTCAAGCATAGCGAAAGTAGACTCTGCCTCTTGGGGAGCTCGGGTCATAAAAATGCTCTATTTTTTTTCCATTTTCTACTGTAGGTAATTCAGTAGCCTCTATAGCAGTGTAGTCATCCCCCCAGCTTGACATACCTTGCAACTCTGAACCTTGCTTATTGGCTTGTAGTCACTTCAGAGCTAGTGAGTGTTTGAGGGTAACTGGTTGCTCAGTGACTCCAGACTGTAGTATCAGGGCACGGTGTCATTATGCTTGTGTTGATAATAGTGAAAAATAATGAGCACAATTTACCCTGGACTCCCTGCATCTCTTTGCAGATCTTCATTTGTGGACCATGCTCTGCAAAATCTGAAGGCGGGCTGCAAAATTATATTTAGAGACATCTGACAATGTTAGGGGTACAAATTATCTCAACTTGAATGAAGTAGTGAGCCCTTATTCCTCATAGCTGTTAGCACGATGATACCCATTATCTATTCCCCACCCTGCTTCAGCAGCAGTAATGTTCTTATGCAATAGATTATTAGTTGCTCACCATGGGTTTGCCACCTGCAAACCCATGGGTTTGTGAACACCTGCAGTATTGCTCTCTCCTTCCTTAGAATGTTTTTCTGCATCTGGCTGTGGAATGAGAACAGATATGTTGGGCTTGCTTATGAGCAGTCATCCCTGACCCTCAGTCTTCTGTTATTTGTGGTTGAGAGATCTGTTTACAACTGATAGCATCTCTCAACATGCTCATCATCATCATGTGCATCTGAGTGGATGTGTGTCTGTGTGTTCAAAGGCATAACAGACACTGGCTCACAGCCTTCAAGCTACAGATGCTATCAAGACTTAGCAACTGTAGGAGGATTCTGAGAAATAAGAACAAGGAGAAGAATGTAGATTCTAAAGCAATAGAAACTATTGATCATTTCTCGTTCTGACACTTCCATATTTTATTTGGTGTTTAAAGGAATGAATTAGAGAAAGGAAAAAGACAGGAATAGTGAGCTTTCATTTAAGCTGGGTGGTTTGGCAGCCATCAAACACAGAATTCATCTAAAGCAAGATTTTTCTAAATTGAGAGGGGAAAGGGGAGTGTAGGGAGGGGTCTTTTGGGTTGTGTGTATTTATAGGCACAGAATTCCCTGCATGGGGGGATACTGGCTTTTCAGGGGTACTGGCTGAGTGGTTTTAACCTTGGCAGCATCTTGTGAAATGCACTACAGCCAGCTGCATTCTATTGTTGTTGCCCTGTTTGGCCGTAATTAGACCCAGAGGAACATAGGCGTGAAACGTATTTGGGAGAAGTTCTGCTGTGGTAATATTATTAAGAACATTAGAATGTTCTAATAATATTCCCCAATAAATAGATAAATAAATAGGAATTATTAAGAGAATTAATTTGTCTTCCCAGAAAGGAGTAGATAAAAATCTGTGAAACAAGATAAAAGGAAAGGAATAACTGCTAGCTGAAGCACTGAAGATTTGTCATAGACTAAGTTCTGGTTAAGTGACAGAAATCTGAATTTTGTTAAATGATTGCTCTAAAAGTAGACAGGAACTGAAAGATGTTGTTTGGTATCACCTAATATATCATCGCAGAAATGAATTGGTCAAAACTGCTTTGTTCAAGTAGGAATCTATTTAAAGATCTGAGACATGGCAAATGGATTTGACCACAGTGAGGTCTGAATAACACTGGCACATTTAGCTTTTTGGAAAGACAGGATGCTTTAGGAAAGTATTTTCCATTTCTTATATCAAAGGTGTCCTTAGTGAGGGGGGAAAGGTGCACTAGAGAGCTATAAAAGTCAGGGATCATGCAGATACGGATGTAGTTTGCACGCATGTTACTCAGATGAGACTTTTTTTGTTTTCTGGCATGAGGTAATTTCTGGGAGACTGATATTATAGGTTTTGTAATTGTGGGTTTTTCCATTCCATTGTTTTTAGAAAGGATGTTTCTAAAAAATGGAATTAAACCTATTGGAGTCCACATTTTTATGTAAGTGCTCACAAGGCTATCCAAGAAGTGTGACATTAATGGCTATAGAATTTTCTTTGTTCTTTTGTTTCTTTTGACAATTCAGAAATTGTCCAGGAAGCTCTCCTGGCCATAGAGCTGCAGGTTAAAACATACAGTTGCAATTTGGACTCCTTTGCTAAACTTGAAGCATGGTGCAGGCAGGTATGCAGACCATGGGGGAAAGGGGAGAAAAAAAGTACTGGAAGAAAGCATGGTGCTGTAGCATTTTGACTGAGATAGATAGATAGATAGATTAGATAGATAGATAGATAGATAGATAGATAGATAGATAGATAGATAGATAGATAGAAGTTATTTCTGAGCTGTAGTTTATTTTCCTATTTTCAGCTTTAATGTAAGCAAAAATTAATCCTGTATAGGCAGAGTGGGATTTAATCTTTCCTGCTTTCCTATGCATGCCTAAACTTTCAAGCTCTTATGTGCCGTGACTCTCACCCCAAACTGGTGACACCTGGGGTCTCAATCCAGAGTGGGAATATTTTTTGCTCCTCTCTAGAGTATGACATACTTGTTCATCTTTCCATGGATGACACAAGTTCTGAGGAGGTGAGTGAAAAATATAGATTTGCTTCTTGTCAGATTCTTTTTTGTCTTAGAGAGTAGCATTCAGTCTTTATTTGTAGAGAAGCTTAATACCTTGATTCCAAAAGCATTGCAAGTCTGGCTAGAAAATGTCTGAGAACACATCATCACATGCACATTTTTCACATGTTTAAAATGGTAGCATTCTGAAGTTGTGCCCAAATGTGTAGGAATGGAAGACAGCAGGAGATAAATTTTGTTTCATCTGTATGCCTGCAGAAATGAAGACATTAGCAGAATTGACACCTAAATTCTGCAGCACAAAGTTCTTAAAGGGATATGAGAGCTAGTTAGCTTTGTTCCTGCTGAGATAAGTGCCAAATGTTATTATTTTGATGGTCCATTTTCCCGAAGACTTCATGACCATTTTTACCCTTGAGCCTCTGTGTCTGCAGGATGCCATGGTGATTGGTAGTAATTGGAGCCTAGCTGGGCATAGGAAAAAACACGTATGCAGTGCCCTTCCATGGGCATTCCTTCTGTGTGAGCACTCTGATGAGTGCTGTTTTATACGTTTGGACTTTTGCCTCCTCTTCACTTTGTGGGTGGTGAAGACAAACAGTGTAATCCAGAGGAAGGAGATGTAAAACTTTTCCAGCCTAAGAAATAGCTGCTTCATGGGGCTTTTAATGTTGCAGTATCTAGATAAGAAAAAAAATATTAAATCCATCATTTAATTTTGAGGAATAAGCATGGTCAAAGGGCTTTTAATGAGAGAGGGTGCCCCACGGACTGAGAACACTAAGGCTTTAGCCCATAAAGAAGCTGTTATTGTAGTATGAGGATTGCCTGAACTAACAGAAAAGAAAAGCAGACAAATATGTTCTTTGATTATGCTTTAACTATGTCACACCTTTCTAATTAGTTAAATATAATAAAATATGCTGGAACAAGACAGGCATCAAATCTCAGCAAAGAGAGAAAGGAGTGTGGGGGATGCCAGTGTGTCTGGCTGTGTGCATCTATTTGGCTCCCCTGGGTGAGCTGCTCTGTAAAGTGTTGTGTGTGCCGTGAGGGAAGTGATGGTGATGGGCTCAGGAGTTGTAGCTGCAAAAGCTCTGCAATGAAATAGAAGGTCGTGTCCATCCTGTATCATTTCATCACCCAACAGACATAAGAAATTGGGAATGAAGCTGGAGACCCAAGATGGCTCCTGAATACCAAAATGTGCCCAGTGCCTGCGTGGAGAGGCATTCTTCCTGATGGGTTCTGGGTGTCTGAGCAATCCACCTTTTCCCATCATGGAAGACACATTATGGGAAGGAATGAAGATGTTTTTCAGCTGTTCCCATTGACAGGGCAAAAGACAATGGGTGCAAATTAAATCACATGAAATTCCATCTGAGCACAGGCAAAGTATTTTATAATGTGTAGATCATCAAACACTGGAAAAGGGTGCCCAGAGAGGTAGAAGGGCTACCTTCCTTTTGTGGCTATTCAAGATTCAGCTGGGCATGTCCCCAAGCAATTTTCTTTAGGTGATCCAGCTCCAAGCCAGGAATTGGACTAGACAGTCTCCAGTGTCACATTCCTAGCTCACTGCACTGTGATGCTGTGTCATTGTGTTATGCTGCGGAGACTGGCAAAAGAATGCTTAATCTCAGGTAGTGTGCAATCCCAGGCAGTGTGCGATCCTTTGCTCATTCAAATTGTTACAATTTTTGCAGAGATAAGTATGTTCAGACTTTATCTGTGCAGGTTTTCATTTAGGAGTGCCATCTTTTTGATTTTGCAGGAACATTCTCCTATCTAGCTGGGTTTTTTAGATAAAGTCTGTAAATTCAGTATTATGTAGCAACTGTCTTCTTAAGCCATTTCTTCATGACTCTAAATGCTTACTTGGTCCTGTGGTTAAAAAACAATTATAAAACCATGAAATGGTATCATATTTTGGATCAACATTGAAAATTAATTTATTATTTTAAGCATATGTATATGTTCAATTAGTTCCTATTACTCTGAGCCACCATTTGTGGCCAAAGAAGCAACTGGCAGTCAAGTTCTTTGTTATGGGAATGTATTGCTAAATAATCACATGATTTGGAACCATTGTTCAGTTCTACTCAGCACTTAAAAATCCCAACAGCCCCCAGCATTCTTTTTGAGTCTATTCAGACTATTCTAAGTTATTTGCTTTTATATTTAACAAGCTTTAAGGTGGGGTTTCACATGAACTAAGTATATTGCCTGTCTTGTCTTCATGATTGAGATGATACTTAGAATAAAGATAACCATCTTCTAGTTTTTTCCTTTACAGCTAAGTACAATGAAACCTCCTATAAAAACAAATACATATATATTCATATAAGAAAAGAACCTCTGAGTCAATAGCCCTATGCTGACCCAGCATGGCACAAAAAATAGATTAAAAAATAATACAGGGACCATATTCTCTCCATGTTACTGATAAATATATATACAACAAATATTGAAATATTTCAGTGTGTATGCAAATGCTATAGATGACTGGTTTGATTCTTTGCAAACATCATATACGATTCTGAGATTATTTTAGAGGATAGAGTTGAGTTCAAAGTGGTTTTATGTCAATGGAAGTTTCATTTCTTTTCATCCCTTCCTGATGGCTTAGGGAAGACTTTTTTTTTTCTTTTTTTTTTTTTCCTGACAATTAGTTTCACTTGGGAAAGGAGTACTTTTTGCCTTGATACAGGCTAGCTCATGTAAGTGGCAGCCAACTATAAAAGGCTAAATTCACACTATTTGTCCCCTCTGTCATAATTTATTTCTCGAGCCAGAATAAGGAATGAAAACTGAAATACTAAGAACATTAAAGTACATGAAGTATTAGGTACTTAGCTAACTTCCCTGGTGTCATTAGGATTACTAGAGACCACACCTAGCTTGTTGTTGATTCTAGATATGGGGTATCTGATTCCTTTCAGGCAAAGCAGAGAAACTAACTGAGAAACAGTTTTCACTTGCATTTAGATGCACAAAAAAAGATGCATTCTGCTTCTTTCAAAAACAGTGTACCATTTTTCTGTCCACTGAAAAACAGAGAATAAGCAGAGAAGCCTATTTTTAAAACATGCAAAATATAACAAAATGAAACAGTATGTTCTGATTGATTCTTTATTTTCAACATCAAATACATAGATAAAAATCTTGCACCAATTAGGTGCCTACCACATTTATTTTAGACTTTTTAAAAACTTTTTTTAGGTGCAAAACAAAAAATAATAGCTCACTAAAACCAAAGACGTCAATAATTTCATATGCATCAGTGAAAGAAGAGAATACTTCAACAAATACATTATGACAGCTGAGCCTATACCAAAGAAAGGACTTTGCATTTACAGACTACATAGTGCACACAAAAGCATTGGTTTCATAGTACATAGAATAAGGTAATACATGAAGTGGCTGATAATGCAAGTCTCGTGACCAGCAGTCTATCCCTTCCTTTTTCAATGGGCACTTTCTGAAGAAACAGACTTCTAATCATAGGCACACAGGATTACAGAATTTACTAATTTGCAAGATGGCAGCATATAATTTTTTTGTAATTTTTGTTTATTACTTCAGGCACATTTGAATGCAAAAGAATTTAATATCTTTTTAACACAGTGCAAAACCAAATACCCTTTATGGGCAACAATCACTTTGGAAACAACTTCGAGGATATAAGGCTACCTACATTTGAAGAATTAAAGGGAACTGTGAGTAGAAAGGATAGGACATTATTATTGGGAAAGCATTAATTTTAAACTCTCAGATCAATTTGATATTATGTTACATTTGCAGGTGACAGCAAAGACTGGTTTGTAGTACGATACCATTGTTAACATCACCTTTCTATTACATGTGTTGACTTTCTATCTGTAAAGCTATATCACAGTTGTAGATAGCATTGAAAACATCAATCTCTTTATTCAAAGTAAGAAAATGCACTTCACACAAGTTCAGCTGAGAATGCATTATATACAAAATCCCATTATCTGTAAGTTGAGTTGCAGTCTAATTTTAAAGCAGGAAATTATATACACAAGAGGGACTTGTCATGTTTCTACCTAAGCCTGTAATAAGATTAAAGACCTACTGAGGCTGAATTTTTACTTTGTTGGCATCAACTGAAATAGATGGAGGCTCCAGTACAAATCCTAGCTTGTATGAAGGGGATGATTTAGGGGTTTTTTGCTTGCTTTTTTTTAACTCAAGGTCCAGTGATCTGCTGACAGTCCTTGCAATATCCTTGGGAGCTCAGTTCAGATTATTTCTTTAATTACATTTTTAAAACCCTCAGTATAGAGAAGGAGAAAAATCATCAAGTGATGTCACTGAAACATAATAGTAAATTTATCACAACACACACTAAGAAACTTTCATTAAACTGTTTTACCCGAGTACAAATCTTACTACCCCAACTGGGAGTTTTACCTGAGACAAAGTCTGCAACATTGAGACATGGCTCAAACCACTATAAACCAGAGCAGCTTTCACATATTCATACACCCCTTATGCTGACACCACTAAGTGCTACACATCTCCCTATCTTCTATCTCCCAAGCTTTTTACAATACTTCCGAAACAACCATGTTCTCAAGCAAAGCAAATTCATCTGGTCTATTTATGTTTTCCTTGTGCCAGTATTATATTGCCTATGTTTCTAGAGGGTTTCTTTGTTTTTTGATGTTTTTGGTTTTTTTAAAAAAATCCATGTATAAACATTACAAAATAATTATTTTTTTTTTTTTAGCTGTCCAGAGACATCACTATGAATGTTTTGGTAAAAGCATAATTAGCTGCCTTGAAAAGTTTTCTTTAATTTTTTTTTTTTTTTTACCTGCTATATATTTTTATGTAATATCCAGCACCAGGTATTCAGGTAGTACTGGTTTGTCAGCTGCAAATATAAAGTATATATATGTATATATACACACATAAAATAGCATCTTGTGAAATAGCAATTACCAAATGTCAGGCACAATTGTTTGCATACACAAGAGCATCATTCAGAATTACATATGAAAAAAAGTTGCCATTTTTGTATCATAGACTTTATTTAATCAATTGAATAGCTACATTCAGCTGTCTGATGGGGGTCATCTTTATAGAAAACTCTGGGAATGCTACTATATTCACTAAGGTGCTGCTTCAATTAAAATATCATTAAAAAAGTAATGACACGGATCCTAAATCTGCCCCAAGGTAAATTAATGTATTACTGGGAATCACTCTTACTCTTTCTAGTTGCCCTTCACTGTTCATCACAAACGTGGGAGGACTGGTTGAAAGTTAAATTGCTTCCTTGCAAAGGCTGAGCCTAGGAAAGCATTCATAATTACTGTGAGCTGACTGGTATTATTCTGTATATTCCAAGACACCTTAGGATACCCTTCTCACTTCTGCATACCGTTTCAAATCACACTTTTCCATCTTTTCCATCACTGGGAAAATCCCTTGAGTGTAAAGGTACTTGCCCTATCCTACCTGTAGGTACCTTCCAAATCTGACCTTCTGTTGTAAATTGCTCTCTGTGAACTACCTTTTATCCTCTGGGTCAAATTTACACTTGAATCAATGTAATGACCTATTCTGGGGTGTAGGAAGGGACTCATTTATTTAAACCAATTTGCCTTCCAAATGATGAGCTTGATCTGTGTGTTCTATCCTAAAGAACACCAGGTTGCATGTACAGTATTTAAAGAGCAGCTCTCATGCACACTGGGCTACAAGTGAACGACGATGGTATAAGCGCATGAATTTAACTACAGGGATTCCTGTGCTCTATTCAGATCTTAGCTTGCACTCATTTCAGTAAACTCATGGTTTTTTTAACACATCTGAAAACCAGCTACTTTTAAAAAAAAATCCATTTTCTTTCATAACATTTAGGAGCCCTGAAAAAGCCCTTATGTACCAAATTAGTGCTCACACACACACACATACACACACACACACACATGCTTTTACTGAATACACAAGACAAAATCTTCAGCACATTGAGAAAAAAATGACACCATAATATGCATCAAGAAAAGGCCTATGAACTTACGGTGACTGCTTCACATGTTTAGGCTTGCACAGTTTTCAAGGAATCTTCTCAAACATTGGCAGCATGTAGCTTGAGGCTTTCAAACTGCTCATATCCTCAGATATGTACACGAAACTATTATAGACACCATTATGTACATTCACTAGAGAATTGAATTCTTGACTTGAAGCACAAACCTGTGCTATGCCTTGCTGCCTTCACAACCACTGTGAAACTTGATCACACTGCACACAGACTCCTGCCTGTGTGTGACAGGTAGCATAATTAGACATAGGCACTCCTGTATGGCATTACTTGCACTGTTTCCTATATTTAGGTTCTA
Organism: Regulus satrapa; assembly: GCA_013396955.1. Taxonomy (NCBI): domain Eukaryota; kingdom Metazoa; phylum Chordata; class Aves; order Passeriformes; family Regulidae; genus Regulus; species Regulus satrapa. Next base: position 53,078 of record VWZN01017361.1, on the reverse strand, counting down.
TGTGATATTCCAATCAACATAAAGGTTTCAACTATAATGAAAACCATCCCTGAACCATTTCATTAGCACTGTGGCCCAGTTGCTGTGGAGCAGCCTACACACGTGCTAGGAAACATCCTCACTGGCAGGGTGGTTGCTTCCAACCAGCTATTGGAATAGTCCCTGGTCCATGCTAACTCCCAATCTATCAACCAGAAGTGCAGATAGCACAGGCAGATTTTATCATTAGATTAGTAAAATATCCCTGGCGTATGTAATAATCTCATTCCAGTACCCAGCAAAGTTCCCTGACATTTAATTTTCTAGCATAGAGCCAGTCAAACAGCAGCACCAACTCCTACTTTGGATAGCATATCATGTGGAGTTCTTCAATCTCTTTTACGCCTTGTTGAAACTCTTTATGTCAGTGGACCTTTTGTATATTTACAGTTGGTCTGAAGAATCAAACTGATCCTTATTAATATCCTTAAGAGCTACAGACATGCGTGGAGAAAGTTTTATCTTTATGGACATGCAGTCCCAGAGTCTACACCATGTCTGAGGCCCACTGCCCAGTTTTGGTGTCACAGGTGAGCCGGCTCTTTACAGTGATTTTGAAACATGCCACAGAAAGAGCCAAAGAAAGCCAAGGCAAGGAAAAACCTGCTGTGATACTACCTCTCAGACATACAGGTAGAGCACACTCTGCTGAGTGGGCTGTGCCAGTCTTGCACTGGCATCCTCACCCCTTGCTATGTAGCACAACAAAGCACAGGATAGGGGGAGGGATTTTTTGTAAATAGTGCTGGAACCTGTATGCATGTGAAGACCTTTTTTTAAAACCTGATGATTTTTTAAATCATCTGGTCTGATTCAAGAGTAATTCTCTATGTTATCACTGTTTGCTATGTTGCCCTGGATTTACACTCTTAGGCAACAAAACAATTTAGCTTTCTAGGATCAGACAAGATAGCATGCATGCAAAGCAATTTATCTAGAGGATATGGTAAGGGTACCTAAAAGTTTGGTCAGAATGAGCTTGAGAGGGATTTTTCTGGTGATGTAAGCCAACGAGGTAAAATAGAACTGTCAGACAGCAGTTCCTTTATACTGCAGGAAGAAGAGGCAGGAAAATAACTAAACTAGCAAGGCAGTCCCTCACAGTGCAGCTTCTCTATGGCACACTAAGATGCCAGTCAACTCCCTGTTTACACTGTTCAAGAAGCCATCCAGAATCTCTACCAAACTGCGCCAAAGTTTCAAGCAAGTAAAGTAAAGGATTAAGTGAGCTCAGGATTTTGGGTGGATATTCACAAAGACTACCACTTATGAAGATACCAATATGCATGGGTGATATGGCCTATCAATTTATAGTAAAATGAATATGTGGTTTAGATTAGGACTTAATTACCCAAATAATGTGCAAAATTAAATAAAAACACTGCAATTTTTAAAACAAGTTAGCCAAACAATCCTCGGTGGCTATCCATGGCAATGATAAATGTCTTCCATTTAGGATAAGCAATCAATTTAGGCAAGCGCTTGACAAACACTCATGGAAAATGCTGGTGTCTGTTGTCACTGGAGTGTTTTCAAAGGTGGCACTATAGATGAAATGAAGCATGAGATAGGTAGAACACTGCTGGGTTTCTCATACCACTGTATATGCTGACTTCCGTTTATATTGTATTCTGCATATTCTCCTCTTCTTTGCTGTTTACATAAAAAGACTGCAAGGAGTGAGATGAAGCTGATGCAGTTGTCAGCTGGCTTCTGTTCTCCTCTTCCATGGGTGCAGCACTCCTGGCTGCTGGGGCGTGCAGTCGGTGAGCGTCCAGCATCTCCAGCAAGAGATCGTAGAGTGGAACTACGTTCTTACACTTCATATTGTACAGGTGCTCCATTCCTTTGTTGCTGTGAGTTGTGATGGAACAACAGTTACTTTTCAAATATGCTATGATGCTATGTGGGATGGGGGGGAGGAAGCCGGGGGGAAGTTACAAGCTAATAATATTTGCTGGGTTCCTACATATCCTGTCTTGTACAAAACAACTGACTTAGCAGTGCATTTACTGTACACATCTGCTACAGTTAAGCAGAAGGCAGAACCTTCAAAGAACGTTGCAGACTGCTGAAGTCAAGTTGCCTTCTACAGGTGTCTCTTTTGCTCTTCTTTTCCTAAAAAGTAGCCTAGAGCATAGACTCTTAACTTAGCCCCTGTGACTAAGGATAGTAATAGTAATAGTAATAGTAATAGTAATAGTAATAGTAATAGTAATAGTATCCATTCAGAAAATGGAAAAAACTCCCTAATTTACTATACATATGTAATTTCCTAAATTGTACAAATTCTTTTTAGAGGGGGAGAAGGGAGAAAGGTTCATTAACACAAGGACCAAAAAAAAAAAAAAAACTATAAAATGAAACAAATGAAAAAAACCCACATGCAGTCATCCCTTGACTTTTCCCCAAAGATCTGTGTATCAGTTCAGAAGGTAAAATCTACATGTTTCAGCTTTAGTAGCTATGATGTGATGTTTATTCTAATTTAAATTTCATTAGCTGAAATAATGCAAATTAAAATCTGTGTAGCAACATCTCCTGTGGTTTCATAATAAAATCTATAGCATATCTTTGTAGAATTTTATCATGTTAACACCTAATTCAATGACCTTAAAAGGTCATTTGGGAGAATCGTTTGCTGCAATTACTAACAGTGTGTCAGGCAGCTCAAGTCTGATTAGCAAAATGGCCCTCTAAACTGGAATTTAGTAGTTCTGTATTTATCCTCATCCATACAATTCATATAATAATCTTAAATCTCTTTTCTAAAGGGATTTGCATTCAGGACACTTGTGAAACATGATTGCATAACAGTGATACTTTTATTAAGTCTTAGAGGAGAATAAAGTTTGCAGAGCTAGGCTACTCCTACATTAATATTCTACTTAGTATTTTCCAAACATCCGTGTCCAGGTCTGGGGTCCTCACCCTGAAAAAACTTAGACCTTTTAGAACAGGTTCAGAGCAGGTCCACCTTTCCTATGAGGAAAGGCTGAGAGAACTAGAGTTGTTCAGCCTGAAGAAGAGAAGGCTCCTTACAGAAGCATCCCACTTCCTGAAAGGGGCCTAGAGGAGAGCTGGATAGGGACTTTTTACAAGGACATCTAGTGACAGGACAAGGAAGGGTGGCTTCGAAGTGAAAGTGAGCTGGTTTAGACTAGGTACCGGGAAGAAATTCTATACTGTGGGTTGTCAGGCACTAGAACAGGTTGTCCAGAGAAATTGTAAGTCCCCATTGCTGGAAGTGTTCAAGGTCAGCTTGAACAGGCTCTGACCAACCTAGTCTAGGTGGAAGGTGTCCCTGCCCTTATCTGGAGAGTTGAAACTAGATGATCTTTAAGTTCTCTTCCAAAGCAGGCCATTCTGTGATTCTATACACACATAAGATTAAAAGCAGATACTGCTATCAAACTATCAGCCCTATCAAAACAAAAGGCAGAGGAAAAGACAACTGGAAGGAATGGAAGGGACAAATGGGGTAAATATTTCCATATGGATTTTGGTTTTTTATCAGCCCTTCACACAGTTTGCACTCCCACCCATGAAGGAAAAGTTTGCATGTGCATTTGTGACACTTCTGCCACCTCTCTCGCATGGAAGTGCTGACTGTGTGCTTGCTCTCACCTCATGTGTCTGATATGAGAGAGGATGAGCAGGAGCTGAGCCAGTCGTCTGTGTTGCTGCTGCAGAGAAAGACCTGACTTAGCCATTAAGTGTATCAGAGTGTCTGTGATTTTGTCCAGGACACGGTGAATATAGTCTTTCTCTTCCAGAGATTTCAAGGTGCTGGAAAGAAAAGTGTATACACCTAGAGTAGAAGGGAGAAAGAAAACAAACAAACCACAGACAAAAATTACTTTGGTGGATTCAGAGTTGCCCAAGCTATGCCCTGGGGCACTTCTTAAGCTGTGTTAAGCCACAGAATCTGACCGTGTGTCACCTTTCTTGCTTGGCAGCCAGATCACTGCTCGGAATGACCCTGGAGCATGGATTTGGGCATCATGAGAAAAGCAGGAGGAAGACAATGCCACTTCCCTGCCTGGGTCCCTGCAAGGTCTGTACCAGCTGCTGGGTGACACCTGCAGCTAGACCTACAGCTGTGCTCTTCTCTTGGCTACTTGGCTCTGAAACCTTGAGGAGATGCTGTTCCCTTTGAGAGCTCTGCAATGCTTACCAACCAACCAACCCATGCTTTCAGCAGCTTTTTCCATTTTCTCTGCTGTTTAATATTTGATTTTTAGTGATTTCTAAGTGATTTTAGTGATGTTTTTAAAGTGATTTTCTAGCCAATCTAGAACTGAATAATGTAACAACAAAACAAGTAAACAAAATCAGGGTTTGTTTATGAATGTTTGCCTCAACAGAATCTTCCCAATCAAGTAAAAGCCTGTAAAGGTGTGCTCCTTCACCTGCAAAGCTAACTCTCCTTTAAAAACCATGTCCAAATCAACTTGTGCAAATTTAGCTTTCTTGAATTGCTTACTACTGAAAGTAAGCAACCTGAAGGTTTGGTAATAAATTTTTTTCCAGAGGACACAACACCTTAAAATGCCCCCTCCAACAGCCCCTCTATATCACCTACAAGAGTTTCTTATCAAGGCATAAGAACTTTTGGTTGTAGTAAATCTTGGGAACATGACGCACACCAGCTTTCAAAATGGGAAAGTCTAAACTATTTTGGGCTGTTTTATCTTGATATTTTTCTGGACAACAACAAAAAGCAAATGTGAATCAGGTCACACCAACACTGTGCTGCCAAAAGAGAGCAGTTGCATACAGCATTAGTTTTTAAATCTTTTGGACTGAACCAATAACTCTAAACAGGTCATATTGCTGTAATCCAGTCCTGAGGCACCAGAGGTTTAAGATGTGCATACAGTAATACAATCAACCTGGCTTCATCACTGAGTGTTTATCATCCTGTGTCTATAACAGACCTGACAGATCCTATGATTTGGCCCTTCTGCATCAGCTCACAGAGCCAAGAAAAGATGTGGCATTTTGTCCTTGAGAAAAAAAAAAAAAAACAGTTTCTGGAATAGTGTTTTGTTTTGCTTTTCTTTAAAGCATCATATATAACAGGATATGGAATGCGGTCGGTGGTATTAAGAATAAAAGACACACAGACACTAGCCTGCACACACAGACAGACAGACATATACATTATAGTTTGTCAGACATAAATGCTATAGCTTTTTTTTTCATTGTTTGAAGACTTGGGCTAGCACTGGATGTGAAGATACTTTACTGTGCATCTGAGCAGTCAGGGAGTTGAGATTTTTGTAACATCTTGGCCTACCGCATCTTTTCACATCATCTGGGTACTTCAAGGACCTGACACCTAGAACTATGTAACCTGCAAGTAGTTTTCATGATTTGGAGTTTTCTGTACTAAAAGGAAATGTAAATGTGTTTGTGAATGTCAGTGTCTCTGGGAAACAGTAAGCAAGAAACTGCTTTAAAAAACCAAAAGGATAAATCAAACATAGTACAACTTCTGAAAATGGTCAGTCAGAGCTCTTAATTTTGGTAATGGTTATTGCTAGTAATTTGATATAGATAGATAGATAGTACAGTGGCCTCTTTTCTCACAGAGCTTTTTATAGCTATTAATATTTTTAATTTGTGAAATTAATTCACAAATTAAACTGGTCCTGAAGAATTAAAATTCTTCACAAAGAAACTGGTCCTGGGGCTTTTCTCAGCTGAACCTTTCTCAGCTGACTCTGAACTACCCTCACATATGTATATTGACAATACAAAGGTTAATATACTTGATAGCTTAACACAAACCTGTAGGGGCAAGATTATTAAATGTTACTGCCAAAACACAATTCACTAGAAGGATGTATTAATCTCATAAAGGCACACTGACTCAAGAGAAGTTTCCTTCAGCCACAGGAAACTATTGTGCTCTTGTAGCAATATCCCATACCTTCATATTACTAAAACTACTAAAATAAAAGAATCTTTTAGGAGAAATTTTTTCTCACCTAGGTCTAGTCGAGAAGCTATTAAAAACCGTAAATCAAAAAAACACACTCCCCAATAACTGTACAGAATCCAGGCAACTGCCAGTCAATAACTGCCAAGGAAAATTATGTTTAGTTTTCCTTTCTACAACCTCATGGTGATTGCTCCTGCCTCTCACCACTGACCATAAGTTTCCAGAAAAACAAACAAACAAACAAACAAGCAAACAAACAAAAAACCCAAAGCTGCCTATCACATATATCATACATCCAAGCAGAGTTTTCAAATGAGGGTACAGAAAATTGCCTTAGCAAAGTGAAATTTAACAGTCTCCAAGGCCTTTCCAAGCCTAAATTGAATAGCTACCAGTTAATTTCCGGCTCTTTCTGTAGGTCAGTGTTGTAAAACTAAACATGGTACAAGAAAAGAGAAAGCACCACCCTAAAACCAAGCAAGGCCTGTTGGTCCATGCCCATAACACGTACCAGAACAGGATCCTTTGGGGGCTGCAGTGCTACCACGCCAACCTTTGGCATACATTGATAGAATTTTATATCTCTCACCATATATAATTAAATATTTTTTGCATGTTACTATAAAAGAGAATACCCTCAACATCTTTTCTGTCCCAACAGAGCAAGTTTAAAATATATTTACTTTTAGAATTCAGGCTCACAGAACAATACCCAAGGCTTTTCTTCTACTACACCCAACTGCTCTGAAGCTATAGCAAGACAGGCTGAGATTTGAGGAAATTCATCTCTCTATTATGCATTCCTGAAACCAACCAGTCCTCGAAAAAAAGAAATAAATAAGAAGCACAATTTAACAGGAACTGAAAAACATTGATAGAAAACAATAACAAGCAATCACGTGGAACAGTGTATCAGGAGGTTGCCAGTATGCATCAAATCAGCCAAATCTTTCTATCTCTGTGGACTAAACAGCTAACTAATTAGGTAAATCAGCTGCTAAGGCAGATGTGACCTACATCTTCATGCCCAAAATGAAAACCCGTTGCTTTACCACATAGCACCAACTCATCCTCTCTGATGCACTCAAATGTAAAACATCTGGCATCATGCTGGCCTTTCATGATTCTAATACTTATTTTCCAATGTTAAGTAAAAGCCCTTTAATACTGAGGTGAATGCGGTTTTCAAAAATAATGCTTTACTTTTTTATTCAAAAGGTTTATTGCTGCAGTTTTAGAGGGGGACCTTCAGGTTTGTTATTTAGCTGGACACAATGATGTCCTTGTTGTCACCTTGATATCTCAGGAAAACTGTGGAAGTAGCATCTACCTTGATTTACAAAAAAAAACTTCCATCCTTTCCACATGCACTGAGCAAACAAAACAAACCAAAACAAAACAAAAACAAACAAAAAAATAAAAAAGAAGAAATTGCATTTTGTGCAAAACCACATGGAAAAGGAGCATAAAGATATTAAACAGCCTTGAAAGATGCTGTAAAAACAGAAATGTCCAACAAAGGCAACAAATAACACTACTTCATGTGAAGAGACTACCATATGTCCAAGACATTAATAAAGAAATGTTTGTTTACACTCAGTGAATTAAATCCACACAAAACTTTAGAATGCAAATGCAGACTGCTTTTAAACAGGAGATGTAGCATAATTAATCCTATTTGTTTAATTCACTTGTTTAAATAATTTTGAGATCTGCTGGTTTAATCACATGCATATATAATACAAAAAGCATAATTAGCCAAAAATCCATTGTATATTTATTTGCTGTTTCTTTAGTTGAAGATTTGTGAATATTTACATATGCACTCACAGAAAGAAATCAGGTTAGGGTAGGTTTGGAGGTCATCTAGTATCTTGCTCAAATAATGGTAACTTCAGGGTTAGATCAAGCTGCCCAGCTCTTTGTCCAGCTGAGTTCTGAGTATTTGCAAGGAACTGATATCCTAGATCTTTCTGGCCAACCTGTTCCAGTGCTAAACCTCTCGGTGAGTAGAGTTTTTGTTCTGTTTATCTGTTCAGAATCTCCTTTGCTGTGGTTTGTCTCCATTGCAGGTTGTCCTTTCCTCTTGCACCTCAGAGAAAGGTCTGGCCCTGGCTTCTCCCTGCCCTGTTCATCAGCTGTCTGAGGGCTGCAGTAAGACCCTCCTTCACCTCCTCTTTCCCTGGATGAGCCAACTCAGCTCTCTCAGCTATGTGCTTCAGAGCTCATCAAGTCCAACACTTTATGTAAGGAGGCTGGCTACATTCTGTGAAGTCAAGCATCTCCAGAAGACATTTTAGAGGATTTATGCCGAACACTTATACAGCTCTTACATATGCCCCAAATTATGCTACTTATCTCTGTGTTGCAGTCAAATGCCTCTTAATTTTAGCATCTGAAAAGTCTGACAGTTAGAAACTTGTATCCACATTTCCACTGTCCAGTTATAAAATTAGTTTGCTGTAGGAATACAAATACTGAAATGTACATTTATGCATAAAGACATGCAAGACAGTCATATTCTGTGGCCATATGTACATAGAGTTTACAGTGGTCCCATCTCTCTTATGTACAGAAGGAAATTTGTCTGTGATTATCACCAACTTCACATGCTATAAATAAATAAATAAATAAATAAATAATTTTTTCCCAATTTTTACTATTTTTCCTTTGGGAAATCAATGTCAAACAGTAATTACAATTATCACACCCGGGCAACTAAGGAAAGAATAATAGCTCTTCATTCCTAATATGCCACTTGCTTGCCTCAAATATTACTTTTTGGCACCTGGTTACAGCCACAACAAAATCTGAACCACATTCATATCTCACAGAACATAGACAAAGCATTTTATATTGGACTGCATAAATACAGAATTTTGCTTGAACTTTGAAAAGGCCACATCCAAGCTTCCCTAAAGTAAAGTGCCTGATCAATAAAGCAATGTCTGCTGCATTTACAGTTGGTCTTTTATGTGAATATCGTAAATTTGATTTTCCTGTAATTTGGGCAAGGGATCTGTTAGACAACCCGGTAAAAAGGACATAGACCCCTGCACATCTGTTTTCTCTAGAGGGTGGTACTATCTAAAAGTTCAATTGCAATAGGAAAAACTTTACAAGTGGGTAAATCCTCAGCATTGGGTAAAGTCTGGCATTTTTAGTCAGGAGGCAACAGTTTACCAGAGAATTGTGTCTAAAATTTTTACTTTACTGCCTACATTATTATTTTAGAAGCTATCATTTTCATGAGAAGACCATGAGTCCCATTTTTGCATATAAAAACAAATTTTCTGGAGTTTTTTTCCTCATTTCAAACAAAAAAGAGTCCTCTGGTGCACAAAAGAAGCTTTCTGTCACATGTGTCAAGTTAAATTTGCTTGTTTCAATCATCAAATCTAAAATTCTAATCATCTAACCTTACATATTTATATGTACCTACACTTACACTTGCTATCTAGTCACCTATTTTTGAAGTGCACTTCAGGATGAGATTTACAGCCAAAAAACTAAAAAGAAAGTGGAAAGTAATTACATAAGTTTTAGATGCCTTTAATTTAATATAACCTAAACCATAATAAACTTAACCACATTTTTCTTCTTACTTCCTCTTATTTTGCCATCACCTAAGCACTGCAGTTAAACATTGCCTTTGGGTGCCCTGTGTGTTGTTCCAGCTACTTCAGTGTCTGTAAGCAGAGTTTAAGACCGCCCAGCATCTGATTCAAAGCAATTCTCTGACCACTCTTCACATCAGCTGCACACATTGTGTCATCTATTCACTGCATTCATTTTCTAGGTCCCATCTACATCACCGGAGAGGTTTGACTGGTTTCACCCCTGCCTGGTGGTCCCACCTGCATCTGTGTTGAAAATGCATTTCCATTGCTGCTGTCTCAAAATGAAAATGCCATTGAGGACAGCAAGCTGTGTTCAATGCACATGCAGAAGCAGCCACACTTACCTGAGTGACAGCAAAGCACACAACTTACCAGAATTGAGCAGGATGATGGACTTAAGGCACACAAATTCTTCCCCTTGAAGGTTCATCATGCGAAACCGAGCAGCAGTAGCCAGCAGCATGTCAAAGATCTCCACCATGCCTTCTACACATTTCCCTTGATTCCTGTGTGAATACCATCAATGAGGAGACATTCACAGTTTCAAGCTGGTGGTACCCTGAGTTTTCCATCCCCTTGGACCCATACCCTCCAATTCGATTTCATCAGCTCAAAAGCTAGTATGTGACTTCCTACTTTGTACATATTTGATATATGTGTGATTACAAACGCACTGTTCTCAGTGTTCCAAGTAAAATAAATAAACTATTAAGTACCATATTTTTTTAAAAAATCAATTTCAGGAACTCATCACAAAGGCATTACTGTGGTGGAACATTTTAAATTGACTCAACCAAATCTTTATATTGAGGAAAATATTTGTTTAAAACTACATTTTGATTTGTGTGTATGTGTTCTGCTTTTATTACTTTGCTTCCTTTCCTTTCTTTTTTTCTCTTTAACAGAAATGGTCCCAATTTTTAAGATTTCTCCCTCTATAATCATTTGCTCGTTTCTAGGCCGAGCAACCTTTAATGTTCCAACACACTTCTCTCAATATTCAATGCCAGCACAATTCCTCCTTAAAGAATAAGCTTATTAATGAGCTCAGGAAGGACCTAGGAGGCCAAAATCATGTCTTTACGACTGATTAAAACTATCAGTTCACTCCACATATCAAGTAACTTTTTTACATTGCAGGATTAAACAAAGCTGAAGTTTGGAACATCTCAAAGTGTTCATTAGTAATGGCAATTAACCATCCCCTTATGCTAACAATACTAGGCATTCCCACTCACTAATTTTCATCTTGCTCACTTTCAACCTGCAGCTGAAGAAGTAATGCAGATTGCAATTATTTTTAATGAAATTTTGTCTGCAGATCTTTTGGTTATTTCCATACTACCTTTTACAAGAACTACCTAATTTTACTTTTATTAGGCCTTCCTGAGTGAAATTTTAATATATAAGACATAATCAGTGATCCAATCTGCTGTTTAGAAATATAGTACCTTTTAGATATGGCTTTCATAAACAAAGTTAGGAAGATCATTTCTACAGGAAATGAAAAATTTTAAATGAACAAACTTTAATTTATAACATAAAAAAAAAACTGAGCATGTCCTAATTTCATTGTGACAATAAACCTACCAGCCTAGAGACACCTGCCTCAAGTCTTAACAGAGGTGTTGAGAACTTGCAGCTGATGTCTGAATCCACACCAGACCCTCAGACAAAGCAGACATCTTTCATTCTGAATGCAGACTGAAAAACTTCATTGCACTCTCCAAGGCATCAGGACAAGTTTAAATGCTTCTGATACAATATATTTGCCCAGAGCTATGGAAAGATTAATTTCCTCTCTATAGAGTTTAGCTCAGAGGAATAGAATCCTTTAATAGTTTTGCATAAACTCAAATAATGCCCCAATAAACATTTGTTTAAGAATTCAGTATTTGCAGAAATGAAAAGTTTCCATGGACCAAAAGACAAATGATCCATATTAAAAAACTCCACACTTTCATGTCTGACTGAGATATTTGTTTGTTTGCCACAAAAACACAAAACTACTGCAGCCAGATTTCAAAACATTTCAAAATATTACACAATCTGAACAAATTGCAAAATTTGCATGCCTAAAACCAGATTAAATAAAAAAAGAAACAGGAAATTATTTGTAAAATCAGACCATTTAATATACCTTATAGTGCCTCCTAAGACAGACATTTTGATAGCAAGTAAGAATTATTCCCAACCTCCTACAAAAATAGTTCAATAGACTGTAGTTTACAAAATCAATATTCCAATAATGATTCTCTTGGTGACAAGTAAACCTCTGAACAAAACATCCTAATCCAGAAACACATATTCCATGTGCTTAAATCAACATGTGTGCCTCTTTCCCATCAACTGAACTAATATGATAGAGGATTAATTAAAATTATGTAAATTTAAGAGGTTCTAAAGAGTTCCTAATCTCTTTTGCTTTGCTATCTCCTGTGGGTATGAAAGACAAGGCTACTCCATAAGAAAAATAGATAGATAGATAGATAGATAGATAGATAGATAGATAGATAGATAGATAGATAGATAGATAGATAGATAGATGGATGGATGGATGGATGTCTCTTTAGGCAATGTACTTTAGCTGAAGTTATATACCCAGTTTACCCAGCTTTAGGTATTCATATGTGCAAGGAATGACCTAGGCATTTCTGCTTTATTTTCAGAGGTAGGAAGAAGATGCAGCTGCATTGACATCAATGGGAACTGTAGGAGCTAAGTACCTTTGCAATACAGGGCTTTATTAAAACTTTTTCTTATTTAGGCTACAATTATTTTCTTTGTCAACCAACAAGGAACTATCTGAAACTGGAATCTCCAATTCTCCCGAATTGCCTTCTAACTTTTAACATAAGCTGATAATATCATCACATCTTCACAGTTACGTGTTCACTTGATAGGGAGGCCTATCTGGGAAAGGCCAGAGAACTTTCCTGAAGGACAAATTAGCAACAGATTCGACAGTTATCTTTATCCTACCATCTTGCTGTTGTCTTTGTGTACTCTTATCTTGCTGAAGACAAGACAAAAAAGCTTGTTTACCACAAAGGATAACGGTGTATTCTCAGAATAATACTTTAAATTTGGCCATTGCAAAATGCTTAGGAAAGTTAAATCATTTGAATTAAAGGTCTTAAGTGACCACATAAAAGTACTATGTGCATTAACTTTAGTAGGTCTATAGAATCACAGCACCATCCAGGCCAGAGGGCAATTCAGAATGACTTTAGTCCAGCCTCCCACTCAAAGCCGGGTCAGCTCACTCAAGGCTTTACACAATGCTGGTCTTGAAAATCTCCAAGGATGGAGACTGCACAACCTCTCTCAGCTTAATTATTTTCATCATCATGCTTTTTTCCTCCCCTACATCCAGTCAAAACCTCCTCTGCTTCAATTTATTACTCTAATCTCTCTGCCTCTCATCAGGCATTTTAATAAAGAGGCTTGGTAACCTCCTTGCAGACTGTATGTTATGCAGACTTAAAAGTCCTTTCTCCTCCAGGCAGAACAAATCCACTTCTTCCAGCCACAAGGTATGGGATCTGGCCTTGGTGGTTCTCCACTATGTTTACTTGAGTTTATTAATATATTTCCTGTAATAACTGGATATGGTACTCCAGATAATGAGTGCCAAATAAAAGAGGGATAATGGCTTTTCTACCTCTAATGCCTATGCTACCACTGATAGTGGTAGCAATAGAAGGGCCATTCCACTGTATGTAGGAATAAGAATCTGGAATTTATTTAAGTCTTCGGAAAAACATAGACACCAGGAATGTCTTTAACAGAAGCACAGGATCAAGTAAAAATTAATAATGAAGGATTCTTGGGTGAAGGGAACAAGGACTCAAGGACTCAGTGGATGTTCTCATAAAACTTTTCATTCAAAACAAAATGCTAAAGACAGATGCACCCATCAAAATAAAGTCTGACTGTGTTATCTCTCTGCCTTCTTTTACCATCGCACTTCAGTTGATGAAAAGGGACTACCAAGAACAGATGGGATACAAAAGGCTAGGAGAGAGAGTATCAGCTTCATAAGTGGACTTAGTAACTTGGTGATAAAGCCTCTAAACAAGGCTTGGCACAGGATGTGTTCCTAAGCCTAAATGTAGGTTAGGAAATGGAGGAGAGAAAAGCTGCAAGGATAACATTCACATCCCCAGTTACAAAGGAAGGCATTCAGAGACTTAACTCAAATGCCTGTGCTCTGACACAGGAGGAGAACAGTAAGCCTGTACACAGATTTCCAAACAATAAATGATCTTTATATACATTAAATTTTTCTATATAAACTAGTTCTATTAATAGACGTTGGTAGAAGCTTTCTACTCCTATGTAAAGCAATGCACTAAAACAGCTTAAGGAAGTGAGATGTCAGGAAAGATCCATCTGCAAGAATTTAGGACCAAATCAAGAATACCTACTGGGATGCCTTAAATACTCCAGACAGGCATTATAGGGCTACTTAACTAAAAGAGGATTCCACCTTTTCTCAATGCTGTCTTTTTTAGTCATTAAAAGATAGAAAATTGTTATTAGCACAGAAATTTTACTTAACACCATCCTGCATTTAACCAGTAATACCAAGAGATTGTGGAAAAGGTTAGGGGGAAAGTAAGCAGGAAAAAATCAAAATCTCAAAACAAACCAAAAAAAAATTAACTCCAAAGCTCTAGAAAAAAAGCAGCAATCTGAAAAGAACAGGAGTCAAAGAGAAAAGCAGAAACTACCAAGTGTGAAGTAAATCACAGTGTGAGATGCAAATCCTGCTGATAAAGAGAAATGTTTATTGCTCTTTCAGTATCCAGGAGGTTAAATATAATTTTGCTTGGGAAAAAATGTTGCTTTGATCACAGCAATCATGCCTGCACCTTTACACAAATCAGCCAATAAGTGGTAGGTGGTCGTGAAGGTGTGATCTACAGAAAGGGACAAATTAATTATATACAGGGCTTCTTCTACAGTTCTGTTTTGTTGTTTTCCACATGGTTTTTGATTTGGGGATTAGGGGATTTTTTAATTAACTTGTTCATAAGCCTTTAGAGGTAGCAACATCTTTTGCTCATCCTGTTTCTCCCTGAATACTGGCTTTTAATTAAAACACCCTGGGGAACTTCACAGACTACAGTCAATGGCTGGTATTACAAACTGCTCTTCCAGAGGGTACTGTTAAGAGTCCATTGTTTCTTATTCAATATAAGCTTAAGAGCAAAGATTTGTATCAATTGCTGGCTAAAAAATATTCAAAAGTTATAAAATTCATCCAAGATTTTAAAGTCATCACTGAAAAATATTCACAATAAATATGAAGTTGCACATTTATCAATCAAAAAAAGAGAAACAAATATCTATTTTAAAGTTAATTTTACCTTGAGTTAGGCACAGATTACCAGAGCTGCTGATATTGCATGAATTGTCTGGAAATCATCTAGTTTAGTGGCCCACCTCAGGCCTATATATTGTTGTTTTTTTGGTATCTCCAAGGACTGAGACTCCAAAACCTCTTGTCCTGTCACTGAGAAGAATCTTTCACTGCCTTCCTTATACCCCCCCCCTCCATTTATCAGATCTGAATCTTCTCAGATTCTCCTTGTATGGGAGTTGTTCCAGTCCATTCTTTACGGCCCATCAGCGGCCTCAGTCCAGTCCTTGCATGTTTGTCTTGTACAGGCTAGCTCAGAACTGTACACAGCACTCCAGATTTGCCACAGCATGTCTGAGCGGTGAGAGAGCATCACCTACCTCTAGATGCTGCTAAAGATTTTCCTAAGGCAGTCTGGGAGGGGAAAACTGCTGGCTCAGAGGGCACCCAGTTCTGCTGAATTCTCAGAAAGTTCCCCCCATCATGGTGTCCTGGAGGCAACTATATATTTATGTGCATGCACATACTTAGGGAGGTTTCCCAATGTTAGGTTTTGTTATTATGCCTTTCCTGTCCACATCATCCTTGTTTAAAGATTCCTCACCAGGTTGGTTAATCTGTGGAAACCATGATTTTTCCCCACTTTATAGTATAGATTCCATCTCTTCCTAGACATCCTTCATCCTCACAGCAGGTTCCATGACAAAAATTTGATTCCCTGCCATTGACTCCAGCTATGCAACCAGTTGTTGCCCTGCAGGATCTGTCCATTGTGCCTCAAGCCCTTTCTCAGAGCCCTCAGCAGCCCCCATGGACTGGACCACCTGGGCTCCCACACGCTTGACACTTGTCCTCAGAGCCAGGTAGCCAATGAAGTGCCTTTCCTGACTGGATGACCAGAGGATCATCCACCTAGGCAAACAGGGCAAGAGTAGTACTCCACATTTGGGCAGTGGTCAATCAGGTCTGAAACACAGAGACAATTAGCTACTAAGTACCTTTAAAAGGATTTTCTCTTTGTAAAATATAATGAGAAATGGGTTCACAAATATGGTAGAAAAAAATCTCTAAAATGCTGCTGTGATAATTCTAAGAAAACTGATTATTCTTTGGTCACATTTATTATTATGAAGGCTCTCCATTTGGGAATAATAAAGCTAAAATAATTTGCCAAAGAAAAGATACTCTGATTTACAGGAGGGCCTTTTTCAGCTTAATTTATATTCAGTCTGAGTCACCATAAAGCGAAAAAACATTTCAAAATTCTTTTCATATCAGAAATGCAAAGAAAGTTTGATTTTGGAATTAACAGCATCACAGTACAATGTGACCTAGAACTGGGACCTGAGCATCCAAGGTCAGGGTTACTAGATGAACAAATAATCTCATAATTTGCGTAGAGACTATCTTGAATCCAGAATTATTTCATTTTCTTTGAAAACTTATTTTCTGTTCCTACAAATTCCCCAGGCAATATATCAGCTGAAAATTGTGAAAATATTAATATCATAGTGAAAGGGGCTTTTTAAAAATCTTTTTTTTTTTAAGAATACATCACTTTCAGCATTACCCAGCACTTCCCCAGACTCTGGAAAGATCTTCCTGATTTTACATTTAAGTTGTTTGAGTTACAGAATTGGGTAGTCTTTGAATTTTTGCTCAAAGAGACAGTAAAAACTGATTCACAATAAAGAGACAGTAATTTTCTCATTCTTTTAAGTTCTATAATTCTGTCTCTTGTAATAGTTTGGGTTGTTTTGTTTTATGGTTGGGTTTTTTTTGGTTTTTTTGGGTTGTTGTTTTTTTTTCATTCTAGAGGGTCTGCAGTATAATGCATCTCAAAATTCAACCATACAATGAAAGTTGAAATAGAAATTTAATTATTTCAAGAGATTCCTTAACTCTACAAGTTAATCCATTCAGCTCTATCAAGTAAGTAGCCTAATGACAAGATGATTTTTAGAGCTGTTTTTTCTGGATGGAATCTATTGCTGTTAAAGATGTGATTATAAATAAATGTACAATTGCTTTTCAAATTAATTTTGAGGAGCAAATTAGGATATATTGTTGTCTATGGACTTTTCCCTTTTGAAATAAATACTAGGAGAAGGTCACTAAGCAAGCATTCTGAATCAAGTACTTGGGATAACTTTGCTTCAATTTTTTTTTATTAAATCAATGGTAATTCATGCATCTACAATTTCGCATGAAATGTTGTGCATTTACTTAATTGACAGAAAAGTGTGGTGTCCTCACACATTTGGAACATTTTACAAGTTGAGGGACTAGAAAAACCTACTCAGGTTTCATTTTGACACTCTTCTATTATATCTAATTTTATGTCTATCAAAATATCTGCATAAAGAACTTATAACATTTTTTACATATAGTGAGAAAGTTTTAGGAAAAGATCCATGAAAGCAGTAAATTATTCAGCTACCCTGTCACACGGTGAATGGTGTAAGTTTTTTTGCTATTTGCATTAGTTGCAGTTTAGAGAAATCCACAGCCTCCTGCCATTGTTCAATACAAAAGTCAGTGAAAGGAAAATTCTTCTATTTAGAAATAATGAAAAATCTTCATCAAGCACTGGAAGTAGAAGTGATTAAGTTTCCAAATTAAAATGAACCTTGAAAAACAGGCTAGCTTTCTCCATAAAAAGGAGGAAAAAAACTGATAGAAACACAGAAATACTGACTACATTGAACTGAATTTTTTGTAAGTCCCTGGACAATTTTTTTTGTCACAAGAGATTTTTTACAACCATGATAAGAAAATAATAGCAGAAAGTAACATGAAGGCAGCCATAGCCATACTGTCTCACAACAAAGGCATATTTGGCTGTGGGCTAAGTACACAGGCATTTGGATCTGCTCTTTTCAAGTGACTACCTCTAGTGCTGGGCTGGAAGAGATAATAACTTGTGGAATGCCACACATCTTCTCAACGTGCTCATGACTTTATATAACTCCTATCATCTTTACTTTGTTCCCATTCTTCTAATGAGCATCACAGGCAGAGAAGTCATTCCATTTAGTTCGTCTTTGTAGCAAAGCTCTTACATCTATTTAATTGCCTATGCAACACCTCCAGGTACCTTTCCTATTCTTTCAATATTACTGTCAAGACAGATAAAATCAGAAAGGCACAGTTTTCTAAGCACAGATGATGCACAGATTTAAACAGAGGTATGGTGATCGTCTGTATTATTTCTATTTCCTGATGTAAAGATTCTCAGGGGGAAGTAAAGTTGCAGTCTCTGACTACTGGCAAGCAAAGAACTGCTGGCTCTATAGAACTAATTGGTGGTAACAGTGAGATGGAAAGAGCAACTCAGAATGCTGTTTAAGAAGATCAGAATTATTATTCTCCTTTATACCTTCCATCACATTTGTCAACGTAAAATTTGGAACTTGTGTAATACTTTTTGAAAATTTGACAAAATGTCTGTCATCTACTTGCCTGTTAATTTCTTAAAGGACTTCAGTGTATTCATGGCTTCGTCTTACAAAACGCACTGTGACTGACTCTTTGTCACTATGTCATATTCATTCAACTTCAGCCAAATCTCTTCTTTAGATGGTATCCCATAAATTTCTTTACTGTGGTCACCAGGCTTCCTTGTTAAAATGCAGCACTTGCATTTCCCATTTTGCTGATACTGAGAATGTTTCAAGTGAGATTCAGCAATCCAGCTATTTCTATTGCAAGTTTCTTTATAATTATGTTTCAAGACTTTGAGTAACATGGGATCAGTATGATATCTGAATGCAACAAATCCTTTTGAAATATAGTAAAATATTACTTTCTTATTCCTGAAAAAACATTACATTTTTCTCAAACTTATAAACAGTCTACTGTCAGGCCTGACAAATTTCAACCCTGGTCTAATGACATTTTTAAAGCCTAGTTTCTTGGGAACCCTCCAGACAGGAAACATCTGGTTTGTCCTTCTAGAAACCTAAGCCTTTACTTCTAAATTTGCTTTATACAATACACTAACTTTCAAAAATCAAATACAAAAGACTTCAATTTATTATTTGGTTTTATTTGGTACTGTACAGCAATTGCAAGCACTGTGAGTGTGCCACTGTATTTCCTGATTGAGCTTGTTTTTTCAAATCTATAATTATTGTCATTTGAGCATTTTAATAGCAGCAGTTGTACACTGTTAAAATTTACCAGTCCTATGTAACTGGCAGACTGTAAAAATTCCTGATTTTGAACCAAGACTCAAATCTTTTTGTTTAGGTAATCCATTAACAGAATAAGAAAGAGTGCATTACCTCATGAAACACACTGCCTAATTAAAATGCAGACTGAGATGCAAAAGAAATAATGTGATTATATTCATCCATACAGAAGACAGCAGTCTACATAAACTGTCAACTTAATTGTTGTGTAATTATTTTCTTATAGGCAAAGAAAAAGTTTTAAAAGAACACAGAATTAGTAACTAATGTCTGCTTTACAGATATTTTCAAGGAGTCTTCCAAGTGTAAATTGTTGAAAGGAAAGTCAAAGAAGTATTTATTTGAAAATGTAACTGGCTGACTCGCATGGAATTAAAAAAGACAGTTGCTAAAAGATCTTCAGAGACAAGACAAGCATATGTGTAATATGACCCAAGTAGGAGGAGTGAGCTGAGAGAAAAAAGATCACATTTTTTCAAAAACCAGCAAGGCTGAAAAGTTATTTTTTTAACATTTCAGATAGATGTTAACAAGAAAAGACTGTTTTTATCTAGCCAAAAGGCAAAAAAATTGTGTAATAAAATTTGGTGTGACCTAAGCTTTAGGAACAGATGCATACAAATCATTACCTATATCAAAGATTCTTGACAGAAAGAATCTGTTAGAATCAGGATAAATATGAGTGCTAAAATGAAAGGGGTGTTCAAACCAGAGAGGGGATTTGCAACAGAATGATTACAGAGATCTAGAGGCATGTACAAAGCGTAGTAAAGCTCTGTACTAACAATACAAAATTTGAACTAAATATAGAAGTGTTGGATGGAACTGAGCAAAGTGAAACTTGTCCCTGCCCATGGAAGCAGGGTTAGAACTAGTGATCTTTAAGTCCCCTTCCAACCCAAATCATTTTATGGTTCTATGAATACTTGATGCAGGGGAAGGACTTTATTAGTGAAACGGGATTTAATTAGTGTCAGTCCTGCCCTCTCAAACCTGACAAAAAAATGTATTTTTGCTTGACAACATTCTCAAGAGCCAATTTTCCTAAATTGAATTAACACATCGAAATATTGTTAGCACTAATTAACTAGTAAATTAAGAGTTATTTAACTGAGTAGCATCTCAGTGCTTCCCAGAGTCAAGTAATTTATTATTTTACTTTCTGTAAATATCCCTACCAAATGGAGTACAAGTATATGATAGCTTAGAAACATGTTTCTTATTGTTTGAAAATTAGAAGATGTAATAGATCTACATTTTTACAGTCTCAATTGAAACTCAGAAAACAAAGAGCCCTGAAGTAATATGTGGTTCTAGTTGCATGCAATTGTTTTCTTTAATCCAACAGTTGACTTTAAACTTTGTAAATGAACTGCTCAAACTCCATTTTACTGAGAGAGTGGGTATTTTGAGGAAGATCAAAATTTCAAAATTATTTTAAAACTGTTGTGGCTTTTTGTGAAGAGTATACTTATCTTTAGACAAGCAGATATTTTCTGCACCTAAAATGAGAATGTATTTTATACTTATCTAGTATATACTTATCCACAGCTCACAGATCACTGTGCTTACACAAGTGGAATCGGGTTTTTCCTAAGGCAATAAATATTTCTCTATTACTGTGAAATACTATGTTTTATCCTGTTAGGTATTATTATTTGTATTTTACCAAAATGCTAAAAGTAAATCCTGGTGGTTGTGTGTAAATAGAGGACATGGAATCAAAGGATTAACACTGCATGAATGCAGCCATGGACACTCAGTACCTCACAGTCAACAGAGTGAGCTGATCATAAGAAATCTTTCTGATAACGAGAATTTTGGTTCATTTACAGAGCTGGTGGCTGCAGTACCTGAAGATACTGCACATGACTTTCTGTTGCCATCCCTTTGCCTCTGCAGCTACGTGTTGAGTCAGGAACTTGCCCAGCTCTTAGCTGCCTCTCTATATAACCCATCTCAGCCTGGCTCTTCTGTCATTTCCAGTTTCAACCAAGATGCCAAACTCTGCCCTAAAGTGACCACTGCACACAGCTGCTCTCCCCTGCCAATTCTGCTCTGGGGTCACTGCAACTGGGGGAACCACCAATAGCTAAGATGACTGCACCCTAAACAATTATTTTCCTGAAAATTTAATTGAAATTTTACATGATTTTTTTTCCCATGGCTAGGAAAAAGAGCATTTGACTTTACATTATTATAGTAGAAAATATGTTTTAAATTATCAGTCTTCCTGCTTTTAATGTGAAGACTGCCAGCGAAAATCTAGGATATTGTCATACAGCAGAGATACATTTTTTTTTTCTCTCAGAAATACTTAGCATATCAATAAGACTGGCTGAAAAAAAATAAAAAGGCTTAGTAAAGGAAGCAAGTATGTCTTTGTCATATTTGTCTCTAGTTTTCATGAGGGAAAAAACCTCCCAATCTTAATATATTCTCTACAAGTAGACAGCACTTGAGATTCTGTGAGGATTTTCTTCCAAAATTTTGACTGTCTGTTTGGATAAATTTATTCTAATGAAGAAAAACTAGGAGAATTTTAAATAAACAAAAATAAGTTTTAATTAAATGAATACTGTTCAGGTTGTAATTTAAATTACTTCTGCAACAAACAGTACATATTATAAGAGAAATATACTGCTGCCTTTGAAAAAAGTGCTTCAAGCAGCAGATGAATCTCAGACATGTTACTTGTCTAATAAATGACCAGTATCACATTCCTGAGCATTTCTAGGTTTTTTAGAGTTTGTTTTCCAGTCTCACCCACTATAAGCCTGCTTGACATATAAAGTACTGTCAAATTGTTTTATTGGCAGGATGATATCTTGATAAAAATTAATCTGATTGCAGAAGAAATAAATGAAATTGAATAATTCACAGCAACATGCAGACTGACCTGTCCAGTAACAGGTTAGGTGCAAACAAAAGCTTTCCTGGGTGTTCCATGGAGCGCCAGACTAAGCCGATCATCAGTATCTCTAACCAGGCACATTCCAGTAGATGGACCTGATCATGGAGTGTTAAATCCACAAATCCTGAAAGAACAAATAGGAGACAGTAAAAACACTCCAGCTGTGTAAGTGGAACGACATCATCCAGAGAACTAGGTTAAAAAGTGCTTTAGAGCTGGATAACCAAAAAAGAGCAATAAAGCAGACATTTGCTCCCTTTCTCTTTTGTTTTGTCCACTGGCATACCTGGTGTCAGTCAGAACAGTCAGAACTTTCTAGCCTGCTCTTTTTGTGCTGGCTGTAATCTTCCCAAGAATCAGGCCAAGAGCCTGGACAACATCTCCATCCCCTTGCCAGGGGCTTGGGAATACAGGTGCAATGCACACTTGCAGAAAGGGGCATCTGTCTGCTCCAGTACCATGCTGCCTGGGCATGAGGTAAAATGGAAAAAATGCCTGCTATAAAATGAAGTGACAGCTCTAATCAGCTAACTGCAGAAAATTATTTTGGCGGATTGTGTTTTACAGACTCATGGACAATTCACCACACTGAAAGTGTGGTACCTGTGTAGAAGAGGGATCAACAGAGCATTGCAAATAAACTATCAGAATTCACTGATAAACACCTCTTTATACTCCTACTGGACTATACGGAGAAAGTAAGTATTTTGTATTTAAACACTGTTTAGAAACAATTAATGCAAATTAAGAGATGGTTTATAACAGTAGTACAAAAAATTAAAGAATAATGGTGAAGGTAGACATGAAACCATAACCACAGTGGTTCTCCCTGGGTTCATTCATGCAGGAGATCGAATTATTCTCTGTTTTGAATTCTCACTTTTCATGAAGGTTATTTTCAATCCAAAAATATAACCAAAGTGAAGATTGCATAATACGATTTATTGCATCTTGTGTAACTTATTCCTTGAAATTAGAATAAACTTCCTAAAATAAAAAGTGCAGAAGTTTCCTTAAAATAGATCTTATTTATCTCTTACTCAGTGTTACAAGTTAAATGCATTATTGAACCTTGCCATAATTTTTGCAGTAGTTGTAATGACTTATACTTATCTTCAGAATACAGGTAAAACTACCTTAGCAGCCCTAAAATGGCAGGGATTTTCCTTCTATGTTTTGTTCTCTCTGATGGTATATTCTGAGTCAGTTCTGAGGAATATACCTGACATACACTTGAGTGTTATCTTGAGAAAAAGGAAGAAAAAAGGAACATATTTTAAGAGTTAAATGATGTGCCAAGAAATACATTTTTCAAATAATAAAAGGGTAGAGAATAAACAAAATACAGTTCATAATAACTTAGAAAATACTGTTAATTTTGTTAAAACAGTTGTTGATATAATTGTATTTATTGAAAATATCTGAGAGAGCTAATCAATCTATTGGTAAGAAATCATCAAAAACAAAGAAACAGCTTTGACACTTTTGAAATAAAGCCAAACTATCAATCATAAAAGTGAGTTTAGGCAGTTGCAGTAGC
This sequence comes from Regulus satrapa, assembly GCA_013396955.1. NCBI lineage: Eukaryota > Metazoa > Chordata > Aves > Passeriformes > Regulidae > Regulus > Regulus satrapa. Next base: position 29,454 of record VWZN01017361.1, on the reverse strand, counting down.
TGCTGTTTTTATGGATGCAGTAACAATAGAGGAAAGAAATAATTGCCTTTTCCTGTATTTTTCCTTTATTACCAAGTACAAAAAATTATTTCCAGACTTCAAAGACTGATGAAATGGCACTTGCCTGAGTCACCAAGAAGCTCAAACAATAGAGCTGAAACTTAAAAGGGCAACATTCTTAGCTACAAAGCATTGGTTACAGCAATCATGCACAAAACTGGTGGAAATAAAATGTCTTTATATGGAGACCAAGTAATAAACACCAGGTTGCCTATTAAGTATTGCCTTAGGATGACAGTACATACTAATTGTCTTGATGGCTTTTTAGGTAACATTGTAGATTTATACTCTTGCTGTTGATAAAACTAGCTTGTTAGTTTAGTTGGTAAAACTAAATGTCCGTGTATCCCCATCCCTGGAAGAGTTCAGTGCCAGGATGGAAGGGATTTTGAACAACCTGGTGTAATGGAAGGTGTCCCTGCCCATGATGAGGGGGTTGGATGAAACTAGGTGATCTCTGAGGCCCCTTCCAACTCAAATCATTTGCCGATTCTATAAAGTAATAGATTTGATGAAACAAAGTTCTGTAAGATAACTGAGCCTGTAAAGCCATGAAACATATTAGCTGAATGAAAATATTTTCGATTTCATATTTCAGTATGGCAACAGTGTAATGAACTGAAGTATTTCTAAAGGAAGGATGTACATTTCACTTCTTTACCATAAACGATTTTTAATGATGAGATGGAAAAAACAGAAATCATAGTTCAGATGTCCTGCTGGCATGTGGGAAACATCTAATAAGGACAATAAACTTTATAAAAAGCCAGGGGAACTACGAGAGCATAAGAAAGTTTTATTACCTTGCTGTTACCTGAATCTGTAATCGTCCTGCAAGTGCGATGAGAAGTTAGAATGGTACAGAAAGATCAAAATGAATAAAGTATTGAAAAAGATGCCGTCTGGTGAGGAGTAAGAGGAAAATAGTTACTCTTTGTGAAGCTAAATAGTCTACAGGGATTGAAGGACCACAATGGATAAATTTCCAAAGAAAAAGAGAATAGCATTACAATAGGTAATGGCATAACAGAGAGAAGTCCATGCTAGCAGCTAGACTGGCTTCAAGTTGGACTGCAAATTAGAGGGCATTGTTAACAACAAAAGCAGTTATTACCTAAGCATCACATTAAATTTCCTTGAATTTGCTCTCATTTGAAACATTACTCAAGATCTAATGATTTTTTAAAGGCATACGCTTGTTCAAGAAAATTAATTCAGAATAATGTAACACAAGGTGAAATTAAATTGTTAATAAATCACTAGTCAGTTCACATAGAGCATGTTGAACTTTAATGTTGCTGAAATTATGTGTAGATGCGCACATAATTCTCAAAGTGCAGTACTCTTTTAATGCTGGATAGTTTTGTAAATTATTCAGAGAGCATTTTTTTTAATCCTAAATTTTTGATTCCTGTGCTTTGAGGAAGAAGACAGACATTCATTTCTTTGCTGATAAATTATTAAATTGCAGTTTGGATGTAACCTACATCTCACTCCATATACCAGAATGACTAATTTCATGATCTTATATCAACAGATATCAATAAGCTAGATTGCCACTAGTCCACACTATCCAACATACATCATATGTTTGGCAGGAGAAAGATGCTTAGAGAATAAAAACCATGCCTAAAACATTCCTCTTTTTTTCAAATATGGATAAATTAACAGCATTTCCGGGTGATTGCCAACAACAAACATAATCAATGTATCACAAATAATTGTAGGAATATGGAAATCTGAACTTCTGAAAAGTCAAAATGATCTTCAGCTATTCAGCTAGGAGTAAGGGTCAAATAAACTTGCGTGTAGAACACAAAACTGTAATGTTCAAATTAAGCTGATTTTCCGGTCTAGTATAAAGTGGCAATATGTGCTGCACGAGTGACACACAAATATGACACAAATTTCTCTTTCAGACAAGAAGACACGCTCAAGCAGGAGTGGGTCTGTGGAGCAAAAGCTATTAAAAGCCCTACTTTGGCAAGCATAACATTAGATTTGGCAATCCAAAATTTTATGATCCCACCATCCTAAAAAACCCCCAAAAAACTCCCAAAAACCAAACATCTTTGTGACCTTGGAGTTTGGGGAACATGAGGACTACTGGAAATAGTATTTGGTAAAGCACAAACCCTAGTGGTTTATGCACTAAGTTGTTTGATTACAGTAAGGAACAACATAAAGCTCAGATGATTTTCATTTACTGCCAATGTAACATACATTGTGCACCCTCCAGTTCTCTCAAATAATCACTATCAACACATGTATATGTGTGTATGTCTTTGTGTAAAATCTTACCAATCATTTTGAAATTATTAAATTCATAATTTGCCTTAGTGACTTTTGACCAAATAAGTAGCTACCTATTTTATGAGAAACAATTCCCATAGCAATTACCATTCTCTGAGACCCAATATCCAGTGTTACTGCAGATTCAATCCTTCAACAAGAAGTCCTCCACAGGGCACTTACAAACATTTGAGGATCATTATAATAAATTTTCAGTTTCTACTAATAAGACACAGTCACAGGGTTTCCAGACTGCTCAAAATCAGTTAGGTAAAAGTGAAAAATTATTATAAAGAAACCCTTCTTTTTACACATGATCCAGCTCTAATCAAACCTATATTTTTCTACTGTATTTCCTAATTACCATGATGTGTACCTAAAAGATGAATGTCAGAGAATTTTTGCAAGCAGATAACCATTATCATGTCATAAAGAGTGAGTCTACCTCCAGATCCTTTGAAGGAAAGTAAAGTAAAAACAATAAATAGTTTTTAAAGCAAACATCCATCTATAAAAGCATCCCATTTACAACAGAAATTGATACCAGATGTTTACGGCAAAAAATACAGCAGGAAAAATAGGCTTCTACAGGAAGTTTCCTCATGTTTCAGAAGTTTGCAGCTCAGAGTGGAAGAGCTGGAAATAGTCTTTTTGTGATTTATCTCCCTTAACATTTTTCCCTCCCAATTTCTCCAGGTGCTTTCTGAACCAACTTGGCATTTAATGCACTACAGATATGTTTTATATCTGAAGCAGTAGTCTCCAGTAAGAGCTTTCATACCCTCAGTTAACACTAGGTAAATTACTGTTGCTCTGAAATAAACAATCTCTCTCTGATTATGACTTGATACATCTAATTATTGTATTGGAAGATTCCATCATTCCCTAGGTCATCATCTTACTCATCTTTTCCAAACATTTTAAATATATTCAGTCACTGCTTAGATGAAAGTTATTCTGTTCACCTTTGAAAAAATGTTGTCCCTCTTGGAGTTTTTTCCAGTCCAGCTATATTGTTTTAGAGACAGTGAGACCAGGATTGCAGATTGTTTCAGTCTGCCTTTATCATCATCACATTATTCAACTTAATATTATCCATAATTTTCATCACTAGTATTTAAACCTTTTTTTCAGCAAACTTATGAATATGTCAAACACTAAAGTCTTAAACATCCTGCCAGCTTGTCTCCTATGTATTTCACTTAATAGGAACAGAAAGTTTTATAATACCTCCTATGGCCAAAACCAGGATGTTAAACTCTACAAAAAAACTTGTGGGAAATCAGAACACTTAAATTTTGTGTCTTAAAGGTGTCCAGATAGACCACTGTTTTTTCTATCTTAATGCAGTTTTGAAAATGGCAACAACCACCAAAAAAGGCTGTTGTTTACAATTCAGTACAGTATCTCAGTCATGCAACAGTCATGTAAGAGACCACATTTGGAACAGAATGCTAATTAGGTTGGCAAAGACAGCAGGAAAGTAGTGGTGGGTGCTGCAACCTAATTGCTAACAACCATCCATTAAAGCAACAAAATAAACAGAGGCTTATATAGAAAAAAATATCCGAGTAGATGAAAGGCAAACAGCAAAATAATTCCTATGGCAAGTTCCGTTCTCAAAAGAACAGTGATAGAGAGAAAAAAAAAAATCAGTTTTTCCTAACCTAAAAAGAACATTGAAGGACCAATATCTCAGTCACCACTATTTGATCAAGTGGTGAAATCAGTGCCTGTTTTAATGCCACGAGCTTGGTACCCAACCTCTCCACTTTAAATAGAGTGGTGAGACTGCATCTTATGCATTTATCTATCACATATGACATTCTGTTCTGAAATTGCATGGATCACTCAGCCTCTTCAACCTTTAAGGCTGAGCCCTGAAACCTCTTAGTTAAGAGGTGTCTAAAACCCACACCTTGACTATAGCCTTGTCAGTACACAACAACAGCAGAGCAAAACAAATTGAGGCCAAGTGAATCAGAGAACAACACTCTTTTCTTTGTATTCAGTATTACACACAGCTATTTCTATAAGGTCACTCATCCCTAATTCTTTCCACAGATCTTCAGACCAAAATTATAAGACACTTTTATTAAGTTCTCCCTCTTAAGGGCACTTACAGCATGACATGGACATATTGGTTTAATTGTTTACACAACACCAGTGTTTTAAATCAAGACTTATTTTGAAGACCAAAGATCAAAGATCTCTAAACCTCAACATTTTCAATCCAAATATTTTGCTAGAAGAGTAGTCTTGTTATTTCATTTTTTTAAAAGGGATATTGCTTTTGTTTTGTAATTGCTGTCAGAACAAAAAATTAACTACAATTTACTGAACTCCTGGGAGGAAATCTGAAAGGCAAACACAAAGCAAGTGGCACAGTTTTAAGAGCCTCTAACTACTTTGTCTGCTCTTTCACGATTCTCTATTTTTTCCTGCCTGTATAATTGTAATATAGCAGCACACCAAACCAAACTTACACACTGTCTCATCTGAGTGTAAACAGTCTGTCAGAAATTAAATTTCTTGAGATCAAAGAGAACAGCATCTGCCCCTAATTACTATTAATTCCTTTTGAAAATCATACTTCTCATTTTTCCATTTTCAGCTCTAATGGTTTTAAAGTCTTTCTGAAAAATAAAAATACCAATTTACAGGTATAAATTTAATATCAGTTAGGAATGTTTGGGATTTTGGGGTTTTGGGCAAAAACCCTGTAAGTCAGAAGGAAGATAAGATCCTGCTTTCACAGTCTGCATTCATACTGAAAGTCAAGATCAAGCAAGCTTTTGCTCTTCACCTCTAGTGGAGGTTTGCATCCTCCCTAAGCTGGCCTAAGGAAAGCTGCCAAAGAGTTTAGCAGGTAGGCCATCCCACCAAACTCCCTACAGGACACTGTCCCTAGAGCAGGATGCTGCAGGGATGTAACATTTATCACTTTTTTATTTCAGATCCAATTTATAGGAGCTGGTCTGCTCTGCTGCCACTTAAAAGCTGTGCTATGATTCTGAAATGCATTTCTCAGGTAAATGAGAACCATTTCAGCTCCTTTCCAGGAATATGTAAAGTTATTATGACTTTGCTCAATGCTTTCTGCCTGCACAAAATACATGCTTTTTCAGACCTGTCCACTCCATATATGTTCACAACAAGGAGTCTGAAAAGTTCCTGAGGTCATTCCTGGTCCAAGTAGATAATTCCTTGTTGAGTACAGGAACATCTCTTTCTCTCCTCAGGTACACACCAGTCTAAACTATGAGCAAGTGCATCCTGCCTTCATCAGATATATAAACTACTGTCCTATTCAAGTTTCCTGTGCCAGAGTAAGCTTGGAAATAAGTTAGGCAAGTAGAATTTCACATATTCAAATAAATACTTTGCACCAACCACAACTAGAATTTAGGGCCATGGCAACACTTCAGACGTACTGACAGACAGTTGCCACTGGTCATACATTCTCTTCTCCTGACAAACCCTTGCCACATCTGTATGAAATACTGATGCCTTGCCTGAGAGAAACATGAGAATTCTCCAACACAAAACCAGATTGGCTGACAATGCTCCTAGGGAGATGGACCATGTTCTGCCTGGGGGTCTGTAGGAACACTCAGCCAGCATGAGAGCCAGCCCTTAGCTGTTAAGCGTTCCTTTGAGTTTTAGGGACAGCAAGTTCCCTCTGAACAGCAGCACAAGCAAATTATTCTGTAAGATTTATGTGACTGCCTGAAGATCTGTCCTATGCTGGTGGATGGTCAGGCTGTATGTCCAAAGCTCAAGACTTCCTCCTTGGAGAGAGGACAAGGTGGGTAGTGTTGCGGCTCAAGCCCATGCCTGAATCAGGACACAAAGGTGCCCAGTGAAGCTGCATGCTGCCAAGCCCTGAATTTCTCGTACCAGTCACTGTGTCAGCCTCGACTGAAACACAGGGGTTCTTCTGCAATGGTTGTGCTTTGTTAACCAAAGATTATTCCAGAAAGTGCATTAGCAGTAACCATTTAACACAAATACGTTGAGGTCTTCCATCAGGGAACATAATAAAAGTAATTGGCACTCACATAGCACTTTGCATTTTCAAAGGGCAGTAAAACCATTAAGTATTATTAAATGTATTTTATAGATAGAACACAGGGAGGATAAGTGCCTCATCCAAGAGGAGGCAGGATTAGGACAGAGGTGTCTCAGCACATTCTGTCATCCTTTCAACCACAAAAATCCTTGTGATGAAGACTCCTTGAGCTCAAGTAAAAGTTCAATTTCTTGCAAATAAGTCAAGGTAAAAGAAAAACAGAAGAAACGGAACTTTTCTCATAGAGAAAAAGAAAAAAAAGTTTTACCGAGTTAGATGTGGGGGGAAAAGTGTTTAGGATGTGAGCAAAACAGCTGGATGCAGGGAAGTACACAAGTACTAACTTAAATCAGTCTCGCTAATGTAGGCAAGGTAGCAACTTGTACATCACAAATCTTAGTCTTAAGTTTCCCTCACCCTCTTAATAAGCAGTTTTAAAAGTTATTAAAATAATAATAAATCATGCTAATAATGATTATAACAACTACTGTTTAAGATTATTGTAAGAGAAGGCTGCCAGCCCGTTTCCAAGTGAAAGCTTATCCTACTTGTATTGTAAAGCTAGAAGAGAGACATGCGTATATTTTCCGTATAGAAAAGAACTTCTTCAACTAATCAATAAAAAAGTGATGTTTGTTATTAAATGGAAAATTCTTGCAGCAGTTTATAACAGTTATTTAAAGCATGTTAACAGTAATTCCTTTCTGGACTGTAAACCATATGTCCAAGACTCAGAGTACACCTTGACAATAGTATGATATTACTTTATGGTTCTTTTATCACTGAGAAGTGTGTAATTTCTCAGGAAGTTCAGGCTTGCAAATAAAAGCCACAGAACACTGTCTGCTTATTGAAAATGGAACAGTAGCTCTTCCTTGTGACTTTGAGTAGAGGAACAGCCCATCAGCGGCATGTGAAGGCTTTTCTTTGAAGGTTGTCCTCCAAATTTTTCCCTGGATAGGTGAAGAAAGACACTGCATAAAAAGTATTAGCTGCTGACCAAAATAGATAGTATGAGGTAATACATCTTTTATTTATTGTCTCTGCAATAAATTTTAATTGCATTATATTAAACCGTTACCAGTACTTAGGCCAGTTACAAGTAGTTTGGAGGTTTTTGGGGGGGATTTGTCATTTTTGTAAGAGGTCACAGCTATGCAAAATGTTTTCCATCAAAAGCAGATGCAGCTAAAATACTTTCTGGGGCTGGTTATGCATTTTTAACTGACTTTTACGAACTCAGAAGAAGGACTCATAAATACAAGCTGTCCTTTCTACTTCATTCTTTCCCCTCCTCCCCTTCTCCACCCAACTAGGGTTGCCACACTGCTGGTCTCTTTTGCTGGTGTAATTGTTCAGACCATTGATGAAATACCATGTCAAGAAAGAGGAGCACAAAAGCGACCGATGGGCATCTGGGGAGCACTAACCACCTTGGAGAGTTTACACTTTGTGTAAATTTGCCCTAGACCTGAGGTCATATCCAGCATGACTTGGATTTTTTTTTTTTTTGGGTCTGTTCAGTTGTGGCCAAGACTGCCATATGAGGTTTTCAGCATTTGTTTGACCTCCTCACTAAAGTACCAGGCTATGCTCCAATCACAACCTAAACCAAATGGAAGTAATGGTTTTGTGGCTGTCAAAAAAAAAGTCATTCAAGGCAAAAGGTCTCATTAAGCAATCACTCCTTGAGCAATCTCTTTAGGCAACCACAGTTTTCAAGTAAACATATAATCTTGTGGGGGGAAAGGCAGACTGAGGTAGAATCTTTAAGAGCTTTTAAAATGATCCCAGAATGAACCTGCAAGATTTCAAAGGGTTGATTCAACACACAATTCAATATACAACTAGGGGAGAACTTTCAAACTAAAGATCAGTGACTTTCCAGTTTTCTTCTTTTTCATACTGCACCTACATGCTTTTCTTACATCCTCTTATGGCTTTTATCAGCACTCTAGTTGGGAAAGGCACTTGGGATGGGGCAGTGCTTTAATGGTGTCAGTGAGAGCAGCAAGGCAGGGGGTGGTTCGCATGGAGCCCTGCTGGAGCTGGCTTGGGCAGCACTGCATTCCTGGCCTTCACTGCGGCACCAGGGGACAGACCTTGCTAGAGGAAGAGGCTCTGGAAAACCTCAGGCTGGATAAAGGCAATGCAGATATGTCACATGGTCAAATGATCATAGAGGGGACAGGACAGGGATGGCAAGTGAACAAAACTAGGTTAAAGGGAGGCTGGAGAGCTACTCTACCACAAGCAGCTCATTTCTTCTGCTCTGCACCTCATTTTTTTCCACAAATGTTAGGGTGTAAAAATACCTCCATTGTTGTTTTTTTTTTATCCTTTTTGTTCCTTTAATTATAAGAGCTATATGAAGGATTTAAAGGTCATCATAACACAATCAAGGACATAAAATTAGATTTACAAGATAACACAACCAATGGCCAGCTCCAGCCATTCTTCTAAACTAACATTCATTATCTAAGCTGAAATTAAGGATTAACCCCATTCTTTCTGACTGTCCCTAAAAATCTGAGTTTGTACTTTTATTTCCAATAAGTCTGCTTAATTATTTAAGAATTAAAGTTTTACTGTTTCACTTTATATCTCCACCCATGTCTGGAAGCTTTAAAAGTGTCATATTTTAATTTAACACTTTTTTTGATAGCAAAAACTTTCACATGATGAAACCGGCTAAGCTCTCCCCTTCTTCATTCATAAAATCTGGTGAACAAGGCACTAAACTTTTTCCTCCACAGTGTCTCCCACTACTGTGCTCACCACTGAATCCATTAGCATTCACTGCAGCAGCGTATGGAATTAGCAGAAAAGAGGATTATTCTGCAACCTAAGGAAAAGAGCAAGAAACTGACACGTTTGTAGTGAATGAGAAGATTAAAACTGCTTCAAGACTACAAATAGAAATTGCTCAGAACATAGTGTGCTGTACCAAAGAAATGAGGCATACCTTTAGAGTTCATGGTCTGGTCATTCTTTATAGTAACTAGGATATAAAACTGGCTTGACTAATGCACCTGCATCCTTTTTTTTTTTTTTTCCCTTCAGATTGTTCACTTCTGAAGTATTAATTCTGTCTATTGTACTCATATATGAGTAACGAAGCTATATATATTTATATGTGTACTTTAGCATCCATTACATTGCCCAGTACCTACATCAAAACACAAACACAAGCACATATAAATGAAACCTCAAATGTTTCTTTTTCCTCCTATTCCTTTCACCTCTACATGACTGGTTTTGAACAGAACCCAATCTCTAAAACATTGTCCAAGAAATTGTAAGGATACATCAAAGAGAAGAAAGACATCAAAATTAATTGCAGCAATTTCCTTTAACCACTACAACAAGAAGACTATTTCAGCAGCTGTGTGGGAGTGTCATCATAAGACAGAGCACAGGAATACTTTACGTGGAAAGCAAGACACTGGAATGCAGCTGGCAATTTGTATTAATCTTCTTGTCCAGGGAGGCTTTGCAAGTTATCAAGCAGCATGTTTCCACAAAACACATAACTGTCTTGGGCCCTTTTTTTTTGGTACCATCCTTCAGAGGACAACAAACCCAAGGCACCCTCAGGAAACTGTGGCACAATTTCATGGAGCAGGTTCAGGTGGGCACACAAAACACAAATGCTGCACCTGGAGAACAGTGGTCTCGCCTTAAGCTCCCATATTGCCTGCTGAGACACATGCTGAGGCTAGAGCTGGTTGGAACACTCTGACAGAGCATTTTTACATTGGAAAGTGACAGCTGAAAAGTTTAAAACACTGGGTAACATGTCAGATTTCACAAAATGAAAACAAACAAATAAAAAGAGGCTGGTTTCTATCTGGAAACACAGCTGCCTTGTCAGTGCCTCATTTTACTTTTCAGCACTCTACCAGGCACTTATTCCTACTCAACATTGCAAAAGGTATCTAAACTTCTGGAAATCTAGGATCCTTGCTAGGATTCTTTTCCCTAAAATTATCTTTTTATTTTAAACAGAAGCTTGAAATATTTGAAATTTTATTGAAGTCTACTTTTTCAAATTTAAAAAAAAAAGTTTCATTTCACCGAAAAAGGTTATTATTTAGCAGAAAGTTTCCAAAATTTCATTTTGTATTAAGTGAGTTTATTTTTTACTGTTTGTATCTGCCATGTAACAAAGAAACTAATTTACACAAATCTGATGGAGACATCTGGAAAAGCTTTGGAACAGTGTATAAGCACATCCAAAATGACCAGACCTATAAACTCTATTTGTCATGCTTTGACAGGACTGGAAAATTGTATGAAATCCCACTACATTAAAAAATATCACTGTAATACCTTCTAATAAGTACAAGAGCAGAAATTAAAGATTAGATGAAAAAATATGTAACTTTAAATTTCCTGGAGTTATAATTTGATTATTTTTTCTGACTTGTAAAAAAAAAAGGTAGTTCTCATCTGTCTTATTTCAGACACATTTGATTTATTTTGTTTTTCTTTTTTGTTTTACGTGCATATGAAATACAAATTTTACAGACTCCTTATGGATGAAAATGAAACTTTGGCTTGGATCAGGAAATAGATCCACTTCATATGGCTTAGGCATAGTCTAGGAGACCGTTTTATGATAATAGCATCACCATACTGATCCTCAAAGCCCAGTTTGGATCACATAAACAAGAAATTTTCAGGCTAAAATGTCCCAGTCTCAAGAGGCAGAAGAACAATGCTTGGTGTAAGAGCCTAAAGTCAGCAAATATCACCTGATTGTTACCCAAATTGTGATGCCCACTCTTGATAATATCCAGAAGGTTATGAGTTCCTGTTACCCACTTCTACAGCTCATATATGTTTATATTCTCCCATGGCTACATGGCTGTCACAAGGAGAGTTACCAGGATGAGATTAAGTCATGCAGTAACCACAATATTGACACAACTGAAATAGGCCACACAGAACTGAGGTTCCACTAGGATGGTAAAAGGCACACTTGTAAACAGCTGAACAGGAGACAGAAAATATGAAGCAACAATGGAGTGAAAACTTGTCAAGATGACACGGCATTCTAACTTTCGTTATCCTAAATATGTTTATTAATGATCTGACAGGACAAGAAAGCAATGAGGCAGCAAAATATGAAGATGACAGAAAATAATTTAATTTAATCAGAACAAATAAAACAGGAATTTCAGAGATACTCAGAGAAGTGAGTCACCTCCTAACTGTTTGTGCTAAGTCTGGAACAACCTAATTTTTTAAGCATTTTCAGGCTGTATTTTTGCAGACATAGACAATCAAAATAGGAAAAAATAGGAAGAGGGATGAACTTGGAAGTTCAAAAAAAGAGGAAAAAATCGTATTATTATTGTCTTACACACACATGAAAATAAAAGAGAAATTCTGAATGTAAAATAAAGCATTTACAAACACATTTAAATATAGTCCTACTCTCACTAAGAATGAAGTATTATAAAGCTACTCAAAGACTCAGAAGCCAAGAAACTCTGAGAGTCCAAGAAGCTGGCAACTTGTTAAGAAGGGGAAAACAGCTCAAAAACGTTATACTGAACTACTTCTGACATCCCATCAATAAATAATTTCAGTCATCCACAACATGAAAGCAGCAAGTTACAGCAATTAGAAGTTACTCCACATTATTTGTAAATAAAATAACGAATGGAAAGCTGGTAACAGTTATTCACTGTCAGCTGAAGAAAAGCAGATCTGGGTTCATCAGCCTGCTGTGATGGATTTTTACCAAATCTTCTCAGAAGCCCTATTGTTGATAAATAAGGTACAAAAAAGCTCATCTGAAGTCTAAAGAAAAGAGCACTCTGCCTGCACTGTCTGCTGAAATAAGGCAGTAAAGGAAATGTATTTGTGTTGCCTGGCACTGTCTCATTCAAATGTTGAAATGTATGTCCTTTTAAACACTTGATTATAAGTGTCCTCATAAAGAAAAAAAAAAAAATCAATGAAAATCAACAACTAAAAAAGCCCAAAAACCAACCAAACCAAGAGGTCAAGAACAAAATGAACAAAAAACAGAACAAAAAAAAAAACCCTTTAAAAATTTAAAGTAGCATGTAAAAAATTCTGCAAAATATAAGCCATGTTTTTTGAGAAGAGAAGCATACTGGCAAGGCATAAAACAGGAGCACAATGAACAGTATAAAAGAAATAGCAGATTTAACTAATATTTGTGCCTGTAGGCTTAGAATTTTCAAATTGGGAGGTGGGTGGGGGAGAGGGGGGTTAGTGGTTGGTTCCCAATGGGGATATTTCATGTGCTTCATAGATTTCCCATGCAGGACATAAAATCCTGAGATACTGGTTTAGGAATGTATTCACTGTGGCCCATTGCAAGACAGTTGTACATAATTGACAAAGGGAGGCATTGGCACAGACAGGGAGTGCTTCCCTGTGGTAAAGCAACATTCTTCCCAAAAGATTCAGTATAAAGGAACATAACCCTACATGTTTACCTGGGGAGAAAAAAGAGCCTTACGTATTCTTATTGGAGCCAGTGATCCTCCATAACTGTGCTTATATGAATACCAAGTGGGGAAAAAAATGAAGTCACAAGTTGATAATTCTGCTGGATTTTTCATGGGCAGCTCTTCTGTTTCAGCTGAGAACCATTCCATGTATACTGGTTTTAAAATGTGTGAGATGTTAACCAATTAATTAATCAGTGTTTAACCCCATCATCACCAAAGTATACTAGTTTACTAAATCTTTCCTTTTCCACAAACGCTGCAAAATCCCACCCACTGCAGAAGACTGAGTAAACTGCTGTTTCCAAAATGCTGCCACATGCTTCTGTCACTTCAGTTCACTATTTACTAGCTGTACAGTGCAAACTTGGCCCAAGAACTCAAAGAACTTCCAGAAGAATTTACTGCCTTCCTGAAAGAGAAAGAAAGAAGAACAACTTTCAAAAAATATGCACTAGAATTGGCAACCAACCAGACAGTCTTTGCCTCCTGGGAAGTAAAGCATCTTGTACCCCAGGGATGGAAGCCAACTAAGGACCCTGTATGAATAAGGTGCATCTTGAGTTAAGAGGTGCTACCTCTTCCTGGTGAATCTCCAACCCCTCACAGCTATGGCAAAGCATTACAGTTTATGCTGCAGATTAAGCAGTAGCACACAAAATAGGAGCTAAACACCTTCTTAAGCAAACAGGATAAAGATTGTAAATGGTGCCAGGAACTAGAAGACTCTTGCCCTTTGTACAAGGAGAGACTGGAAAAGACCTCCCTGCATAAAAATAAAGAAAATTTAAATTAAAAGAAGGCCTGCTCTAGAGTTCTATATTACTATTGGCAGTATAGATACATGAATTTTCTTTCTGCCACCATCACATTAATACGTGCCAATTCATTCCTGATATACTGTCACCTCTCCCATTTCAATTGCCTCAACTATTTTGCCATGAATTGGACTGGGGATCAAGTTATTGACAACCCATAACACATACCCAAAAGACTCATTTTTCACCCAGATAAATCCCTGTTCTTGCAAGCCATCCAAGGACAGGGAGAAGCAGAAAGGTAAGAACTGTTCTAGCCAGCACTGCACCTGGAATAAATACTTGTGAAATGATAATCTTGCAGAGTACATCCTACAAATGCATGTGATAATCAAAAGAAATACTACATTTGCAGCAATCAAAGGAGATTTCTGAAACAGGCCAGACATGCAGTATTAATATAACAGTTGATATTATATGACAATATTGCAATTTTAGCTCTATTCCAGTTAGGTTTTTATAATACAATGATCACACCCAGTCAGAGACTGCTCAGTTTTTAGTAAACCTGTCTCTCATGCCAGCAGCTTGTATAGGCACTTCTCTATTTGCACCCATGTTTTCTGAAGGGACAGCAGCTGTTGCAGAAGATACTTCATTAGACTAGTGATAAGAGTTAATATTCTCTAGGAACATTTTAATTAGCCTACTCTACCACTTTCTCTATCTTTGTGAATAAAAAATAAAATTAGATTACTTGAATCTTGGGTTTCCAAATCAATCAAAACCCTCCAGAATATAATTTCACAGGGAACACAACACATTAGGCATGATTTTGAATTGTACTTTTCCCCTCATCTGTATATTAACCTTGATTCTGGGTCTTAAGACTTCCTATTGCATTTGTTTCCAAACCAAAAATCTCAAGCTGCAGAAAAAAAAATAACTGAAAATTCTGACATGCATTTTCTGAGATCAGTTTGCTCCCAAGGAATACCTCATACTTGTGAGAATCATTGGATACTCTGACAGCCTGAGTAGTGTCCCTCGCTGGTGGGCAAAGGGAACCAGACACTGAATCAAAGTCAAGATCTTGATTCCTCCCTTCCGTTTCCAGGACTCCTCAAGAGACTTAAGAAGCTTTAGGTTTAGACCCCGAATCTAAGCACAGTGATAAATATTTCACCTCTATCTCCTTGCTCCAGACACTGTCTGCTGTGGCAGACATTTCTTACAAGCAACAGAACCTTATGTAAGGAACAGAAGGCAATAGTTCCTTATGAACACTCTTAGCTGAGCGCAAACTCCTAGAGGAACAAGGCAATTGCAGATTTCTCATCTCCCATTCCACTGTGGGATATTCTTTATCTTGCTTACACTAGTTTAAATTCACAGCAGTCCATAACTAGCACCCAGACAAAACATACTCTTTCCACACAGAGTTCATTTCCCGGAGAGATAATCAAAGAAAACAAATGAGCTGGTAACAGATGTGTCATATAATGCAGGACTGCAGCAATACAGACAGGATAAGGGACTATCCAGAAATCATCTACAATAAATCTTTCCTAATTATTTCTATGTAACTTAAAAGCTCCTATATATTTAACATGAGATTTTAGTGAGTGACTCACTTACTTGAACAGAAAACTAATATGAATGATATTAAAATATCTTCTAAACTGGAATCACAGCTGATTGTGCTCAGAGATGCAGTACTAGAGAGACCCAAAATAATCAGGCTGAAGTTCTTAGACATCAACTAAAAAGGGCCAATTTGTGTGAATTATGTGAAAAAGAAACAATGGATGTGTGCACATGCACATACATATCGCATCAGTGCTTTCCAACAATCGCATATTCTTTTTGTAAATTATTTTAAGAAATAAATAAATCAGGAGGGATCATTACTTACTGTTTACTTAGAGTAAAAATTAACGAGCATTTCTTGGAAAGCTCCAGGATTCAGCATAGCTGAAGACTCTAAGACAGATATATTCATCCAAGAGTGTAAATTATTATCAGCTGAAGAAAAATAGCGGGAAATGTTTTTATAAAAGGATCATATCTTTTAGAAATAAAATATTATCATTTAAATAAATTTAATTTCCTAAAATTTTGGCTAAATTTATAAAGTTTATTCTGTGAATGCTGATTTTTGCCTTTCCATTTGCCAAGACAAATAGAATTTAATCTTCAAACACTTACTATGAATTGAACTTGTATACTGTTGAATGCCCAGTGAACTCCAACATACAAGTAGTTCTTGTTAAAAGAATATTACTCCTTCTTACCTGTTTGGTGTAATTTTTCATCTATCAATATATGTCAAACAGGTAAACAAGATTACTTATAGCTAAATAAATTCAGGTTACTGAAGATATTTTTAAAGCCAGCTTGTTGGGAAGCCCCAAAATTCTAATATTTTAAATTCAAATATTTCATACTCTGAAAAGGCCTGAATAGGATCAGCCTTGTAATAGCACTGTTGGTTTTGATTTTAAAACCACTGTGTACACATGGAACTATGACTCTGTATGTGGACTAGCAATCTTTAAAGGAAAAAAAATTAGCACTTTCATAATGGCATCAGCAGCTGATGTACTCTTCAGAATCTCTCTCTTCTTCTGGACAATGAAATAAAATCTGTAAAGCTACAGAATTAGCTCTTGCAGTTGACAGACAAACTGGTAAGATTTTAAAAAAATCTGAAATATTGCAAGATAAGTTTAGAAAACCAACAAGGATATATTTCTGAGCTCACTTGAAAGTTCTCTGAAGAAATATTCTAAATAGTTCTCTAAAGAAATATTCTAAGTAGTTCTCTAACTACTTTTCCTGTCCTAACTCTGTTTCCCTTGACTGAAATTTTATGCAAATACAATGATGCAGTTTGAACACATTCTTTTAATGTCTATTGCCGGGAAACTCCTGGGGAAAGAGTGGGACATAAAGTTGGAACACTCTGTCTTGGAAGATGAAATGCAAAAGAATTGTGTGTAAATCACATCCCAAGGCTCCTCCTGTGGCAGTAGGAGCAGGCAACAAGCAGACCCTTTCACTTGGAAGAGCCCCTGAACAAATTGGTGCCTTCAGCAGGAGCCCTAGCAATAAGCAAGAACCCCAGTATTGAGCTGTTGAATTTACTGTTGGCTCATCTGAATTATTCACAGCATCTTTTTCCTCTGGTTCTTTACTTTTTCTCACTGTTGGAGTCTCCTTGTTGCTGGTCAACTTGCCCTGATGTATATCTCTACCCTTCTATGTCCGTAACTCTAGGGACTTCCTAGAGTTTGAAAACTATTGCATTAGGATACCTCTTAAATTACCAGCATCAGAGTTGTAATTCAGACCTTGACACCTTTCTTCTTCTGCTATAATCTTCTTCCAGTCTTCAGCTAGTGAAACCACTGTCTTATTTTTGCTCTGTTCCTTTACAAGCACTTCTGCTGAATTTTTCATTCACAGTGTTGGCTTTTTCCTGTCTGACACAAGCTCCTGGTGCATATAACATCTCTCTTGTCCTTTAAAATCAGCACCTCCACCCATCTCTCAGCAGCAGATCATTGTGTCACATCATCTCATCCTTTTCTGTTATTAGAAGTTCTGGAGGAAACAGGAGGAAATATACCTCATCTTATTTTAAAAAGCACTACAAGACAATTCTAGAGATAACTAAAAAAGGAACTTGTAAGAGAGGGGTTTTCTCATATAGCACCCAGAATATGGAGGAGGACGACAGATAGCAATGCTTTTTTGGTTTTTACAAATATAGACAAGAAAAACTAAAGATGCTTCCCAGACTAAGAAAACACAGGGATGGAAAGCTTTAATTTCATATTCAATAATTTGAATTCTGTTACCCTTCATCATCATTCAATTGAATGATACACTTCAATCTGATGTTCAAATTCTAATTGTGTTTACTTTATTTCACTATATGTTTGATACTTATCTCTGACATTCATGGCAATTAATTGAAACTTCACAGATATTAAATTAGCAAAAAGCAGCCATAAAGTAAAATTCAGATGCTTATTTTCACTTCTCTTTTGCTTACAGATTTACCTCCTCTGTTTTTCATGTAAGAAACACGGGAGCAGAGAGCATCACTTCAACAGATTAATCAGGTAAGCAAAGCAGTGGGTTTTAAAATAACATTTTAGAAATTTCCCCTGCAAGCCTGTTAGGAAAAGGAGAAGAGACTATAAAACAAATATTTTGAAAGGGTTACTGAAAATTATTACAGGAATTCCAAGCCATTCCTTTATTTAAATAAGTGTAAATTATTGGCAGAAGGTACCCTACACTCAGAAGCTCTATAACACTCCTACACCTAAGGGGTTATAAATATATACCACTCTCATCTAAGACATTTTTCCTTCCCCCTGCAAGCTGACTAATTTTTTTTCAAGGTTTGGTGCCACTAAAGTGCAGTGTAAAATTGTGGCTATTGGCCTTTTTGCACACTCTTCCTGAATTAACAGAGCAGTTTAGAAGGTCAAATAGAAAAACAATATCTTAAGAAAATAAGCAACCTCTGTGGCTTTGAAATAAAGAAAAAAAAACCAAAAACCCCTACTCAGTGCCAAAATGTTTATCTCCTCGGTTCACGAAGCCATAAAATAAGTACAGCACTGTGAATCATCTCAAAACTTCAAAGCCTGTATGCCCAGTGTACCATTTTAGGGCTATTAAGTTGTACAGCTACTGTACTTGTAGTAAATAGTTATACAAAATTGTAGCAGCACTGCCAAAGATTTCACCCTTGCAACAAAATTTCCTTAAAGCTAGACTCTACTATGATCTCACTGCATAAGCTGGTAATGTCTCTTACCACCTCAAGAGATTCTGCCCCAAAAAGTGTTTGGTTGATTACATTGAAAACGACAGCTTCATTTAGAAGACACATTACTGCACAGAACAAATTAAACTAAATACACAGTAAGCGAGTAATGAAATACAAAAAGTTAATTCCTTTGACATAACAGCATTTCTGTAGAAAATATGAGTAATGATTTTGCTCATTTTACTAAAGATTATTCTGAATGTGGTACTATATCCCAGAGACCTTATGTAAATCAAGAACATAAGAAGGCATATCTTTCGGGAATATGTGATTCAGAAATGAACATTCATCTACAACTGATGCCTTGCCTACAGGTCATTTTTAGTGATTTGTCTCAGTTAAATGGTAAAAGACTCAATTTACATATAAAATCTGGCCCACTACAATCTGTTTGCACCCACTTCGTGTGCAGTTGCCAGCTATTCCAAGTAGCTGGGGCAATCAAAAGGCACCATCAGTATCTTACAGAGGCCACCTGGGAGGACAGCAGCCTAAATCCCCATTAAGCCATCTAAAGAGTAATCCATCCTGAATTTTTTTGTTTATGTCGTAGGACACCACACAAGATTTTTGTTCACTTAATCTGGCAAATCCACTTGTATTAGTGGCCAAAGTTTTGAAAAAAAAATAATTAAAACAAGTTTTTATGTACTTGGCATAATATGAATCACATTGTCAGAGGAGAACTTGGTTCTGACCTCAGATAAAAATCATGTTTATCTAGGTATTGAAGTGTTGTTTTGAGGTTATGTATAAGAAGCTGCCGCAAGTCCTCTTTTTCCCAGAAACAGGTTAACACCACCAAGTTTGCAGAGCCAGTTTAAGCAAGTTTGAGCTGATGCTGAATTAGTTGCAATAAAGATTGAGCCCAGTCTTCCCAATCAGGGCATGTCTGCAAAGACACTCATCTCATTTTGAAGATTTTCCTCAGCCTTCCTTGATAACAGATCTCTGGCTACATTATTTTACACAACCTATCACAAATTACACTGTATTACTCCATTTTGTAGAATAGCTTCACTTTTATCCAATTAATCTACTTAGCTGTTCTTTCTTCCATGCCCACCTATTTATCTCATCAGAAAGAATGTCTGAACAAAAACTATTCTTTAAAGCCTATGCAGCAAAATAAAGTCCAAAAATTTCCCTGAAGGTCTTTACACTTTTTGTAAGCTGTATCTTAATTTCTTTTATGCTCTGTTGATATAAATTTCTTCCTTCCTCAAAAAAATGTAACATTTTCAGATTTCAGTAAACCTTTCAGTATTCCCTCACAGTATGCATCCAAATAAAATATCCAGCACAAAGCACAAAACATCCAGCACTGATTTTATACTTTATTTCAAAGATGAATGATTACTTTTATCACTAAAAATTAATTTCATTGTTCAACATCCAAAAATAAAAATATGAGGACATTCTTCCAAAAAAAAATATTTAGGCCTTACCACCCAATTTAGTTTTGGGGTTGGGGCATAAGCTAAAGTGTATGTGTTCAGGGGTTGTACAAAGGAATTACTTAAATTTTAAAGTTTAAATTACTTTTTAACATCATGCAATGGGTGAGCATCTGGCTCATGGGTGGAGCGCAAAGGATTGCAGCAAATGGATGATATATGGCTGGTAACCTGTCACTCCTGGGCTTCCACAGGGCCTCCTCTGCCCTGTGCTCTTCTTCTCTATCTTCATCAATAATTGGAAGGGATTCAAGTTCACAGCCAATACAAAACTGGGAGAAGCTGCTGACTCCCTTGAGGGCAGGGAGGTCCTGCAGAGAGACCTAAACAAATTAGAGGGCTGGGCAATCAGCAGCTATACGAATTTTAATATGGGAAAAGTGCCAGATTCTGAAACTGGGACAGGGCAACCTTGGAGGTACGTACAGACTGGAGAATGAGAGGCTGGAGAGCAGTGCCACGGAAAAGGACCCAGGCGTCCTGGTCCATGGCAAGTTGAACATGATCCAGGAGTGCCCTGGCAGCCAGGAGGGCCAACCCTGTCCTGAGGGACATCAGGCCCAGCATCCCAGCCAGGCAAGGAAGGGCATTGTCCTGCTCTTCTCTGAGCTGGTGGGCAGCCTCACCTGGAGTGCTGAGGCAGTTTGGGGTGCCACAACGTAACAACATTAAACTCTGAGAGTGTCCAAAGGAGGGAAATTAGAATGGTGAAGGGCCTTGAGGGGAAGCTGTATGAGGAGTGGCTGAGCTCACTTGGTCTGTTCAGCCTAAGAAGAGGAGACTGAGGCGAGACCTCACTGCAGTGTGCAACTTCCTTGTGAGGCCAGAGGAGGGACGGACACTGATCTCTCTCTGTGGTGATGGGACCCAAGGGAATAGCCTGAAATTTTGTCAGGGGAGGTTTAGGTTGATATTAGAAAAAGGTTCTTCACCAAGAAGGTGGTTGGGCACTGGAACAGGCTCTCCAGGGATGCTGTCACAGCACCAGCCTAGAAGAGTTCAAATATTATTTGGGCACTGTACTCAGCACATGGTGTGGCTCTTGGGGATGGTGCTGTGCAGGGTCAGGATTTGGATGCAATGGTCCTTGTGGGTCCTTTTCAACATGGAATATCCTGTGATTCTGTGATCACTATAAAATATTATTTCAACTCATCCACTCACATAGACTTTACTCCTTGCTTTCCTACATCCTGCATGTAGGTAAATTAACTTGCACAATATTTCCAAGGCTTGTAAAGTGTGAGTAGGGGAAGCTGTTTCCTGCAACTCCCTTTTTTCTATTGCTTAAAAGGACACTCACATTCTAGGAACAAAAAGATATTCTTACCCTTGATTCTGAAGCTTGAAACCATAGTAAATTAGCTGAAAAAATAACTGAGTGAATTTCCACAATGCTGCCACACCAAAGACTTAACAGAGAAAAGTTATTCAGCTCCCCTGTTCATGCATAATGTATACAAAAAATCCTCTCTGATTAAGCTCTATAATATAATTCCTAGTAATAATGGAATAGTCAATGGCAACCTACTGTGGGAGAGAAAATGCAATTTATATTGTCAGACACATTTCTGTTAATGTATATATATTCCAAATATATTCCAGCAGAAGGAAACTTTGGCAAGCAAAGACCTGATCTTTGAAAGGTGATCAGTACTTGAAAAATTTAGTATCAGCAACTAGGTGCACCCAACCTTTCTTAGGGACCAAATAAGAGATTAAAAAGATATAAATATTTAAGCACCGAGATCCAATTTTTTTATTCTCAGAGCTCCCAGCTGTAGAGACAGATAAACAATTGGACCTGAATTTTTTTAATCAACTTTCTAAAACACTGATTTCCCCAAGATTTTTTTTTTCTCTCTGTCCTGCTTTAGGTATAATTGTTCTTTGCCTTTGGTATAACTGTTTGTACAGTGCCTAAGAGATCAAATGATGACTGGGAAAGGATGTTTCTTTTTTAATTCTAGCCAAAGTTCAACAGTTCTGTATAAAACCTGACCTGCTGGGGTACTTATTAATGGATATACATGGTCAAGTCACTTGGCTTGGTTCCTCCTTAGGAGCTATTTTGACAATTAATGTAAATTTAAATGTAAAATACTTTGGATATATACAAACATTTGATGGATATACACAACACATTTGATTTTTCTGGTGTCAGATGATTTGGTAAAATTATGAAGTTTATATTGGGTAAATTAGGCAATTTTTCATCATTGCCAGTTTTAATTACCTTGCAACAGACAGTTCTAGAGAGATTTCTGAATAGAAAACAGATCTTCATTCTTTGACAATGTTACTTTATTTCTAAACACATTTCCATTAATTACCCTCTCAAAATCAAAAGTCATGGAAACCAAATATTTCCAGTTGGACAACATAATGAATTTAAATTGTCGTATATTCATCTTGAATTTAAATTAATTTATTTTAACAGACTCAGACTAATTATATCCCTAAAAATCCACAGAAAGGTAATTTGAATTTCTCTGTTTTGATAGTGGACAGGTTTAACACTATGTACATAAGTTCATTTTTCAAAAGCATTTTTGTAATTCCATGATGCAAAACATACCTAAATTAACAGCAAAACTGCCCTTGACTTGAGCAGACTGTAGATCAGGCTTCAACCACCGTGACTTTGTCAAGAATAAAATTCTCAAGTGATTTCTTATAAGATACGATGAGAAATGAAACACACACATTCTCATTGATCATAGCTGGAGCCCACAAAGTGACATGTGAAAAGTGGCTGAAAGGGAACCCTTATGGACTGGAAAAGACAGGGTTATTTATTTACCAGGAATAGTCTTGCCAAGTTTAAATTAAGGAAAACAGAAAAATGGCATAACCTGGGTGTAATTCTTTTGAGGTAATGCACTATGTGAGTGAGAGCTGCATTAGTCGTCTCTAGCAGCCCTCCCTAAAGCATCTACATAATTTTAATTAAATAAATGGCTACAGTAAAAACTTGAAAGATCAGAATTCCAGTGAATTATGAAGTATAAATTACTATGTATGCCAGTATTTTTACCAGAATAAAACAATGACACGCAATAAATGTCTCATAAAATTTTAAATTTTAACTTATGAAAAGTAGGTTAAGTCTACTTGTGTAGACTGAAACTTTGAAAGGTGATGAACTTTAACTTCAAAACTACTCTCTCATTTCATTTACATTGATTAATTGAACTACACGAATGAATATATAACATACAGTCAAAGAAAAATGTTACATATTTCCCACAATCCTGTAATTCCTTTTGGGAAAAGAGGGAGTCGCTAGACCAAAAAAACAAAAACAAAAACAAACAAACAAAAAACCTCCCAAAACAAACAAAAAAACCAAACAAAATAAAACCAAAACAAAACAAAACAATACTAAAACTGTTATTCTGGATTTCTTTTTCAAATCCAGAATTCATGAAGACCTGTGATTCACAGCCAAAACCATAACCTGATAATTAAATAAATCATAGTAATATTTATGGGTTTAGTAATGATACTGAATTTATGGCTTACATTATATATATGAGAGTAACTCTTTTCTAAGGGGATCACAATACTTAACATAATTTGATTTGATCAGATTGACTAGATTTGACCAATAATCTTTTTCAACCTTTATTTTGCTGAGGGATGTATGGGGGAAAAAAATTACTTGCAAACAAAAAACTGCCCAACATTCTATGAAGTTGGGAAAATACCTTTTTTTGAATAAATCTTTCTTCAAAAGGCACTTATATTGCACTATAGCATTTTATTCACCAATACAACATAAACTTTGTTTAATGTAAATTTTGTCAATACATTTATATTTAAATGAACCATCTGAATTAAAGAAGAACAGGAAGTCAGAAAATCAGTATGTGGGGTTGTTGGTTTTTTTGGTTTGTGATCTACAGGTTTTACAGCTGACTAGGGCTTTTCTTTCCTTACCTGGAACTCTCTTCGCCCAGTTGATCATGTGCACTAATTCTCTGTCTGCAAGGTTGGTCAACAGGGTCATCATGGAGGCTTCATTGAATGGTCTGTTTGGGTCATATTCAGAATAAACTAGGGGTGGCTCAGCTTCCAGCAAGGCACTGACCATCTGTTCTGCCGTCAGGGACAGGGCTGGGCTGTTCTTCTTGTTATGTTTAACCACCAGAGGACTTGTCCAAAGGGTGGGAGCTCGCAGCTCTGCTGAAGAAGCTTCTCCATTCCTGGAATCCTGCTCCTCTCTTTGGCGTTTTTGTTTCATCACTCGCCCACCTCTGCGATCTTTCCGGATTCCTAGAGACACACAAGAATATAATGAATTATATTCTCCTTTCCTTGATCTTAAGTAGTACGCTTGGCTTCAGTCAACAGCAGATGCTTTTGATAGACCCAGGCAGCATTGATGCTTGATTTATTTTCTGAAGACTTTTTCAGGAATCTTACACCAGTAGTTGGACAGTAAAACTATTTTTTGAAGTACAATGTCAGGAAGAGTACACTCCTTTCTAAAATTCGGATCAGTTTGGCTCACACAGAACTCTAGGCTAGTGACACTGTGCAGCTGCCTTAGCCCCACAAAAGGAAGTCAGTTATTTGAAATAAATATATATTTCTTTGTAGCCCAAAACTTAATAGTATGTCCCAACCTCTAGCAGACCATAATTCTATAAATTATCAATGATAAATGAATGATGTTGGTGGGTCAGATGGATCACAGAAGTAGCTCTCAGAAACTATCTAGAATATTTTGCTTAAGGTCGCCAATTATTTTAATTAAACATCATCCTATTACTGAGCCTGTGATCTTCATATTTATATAAAAACACTCAAGGTAGTTCCCATCATGAGTTTATACAGCAATAAAGAATGCCATTTAAGTAGATAAACATAAGTATGAAAAGGAGAGATAATTTCGACCTCAGATTCTAATGTGGGAGACCTACTGTCAAAAGGCTGAAATAACCACAACAGAAACCATTATTGTCATTACTGCACATTTCTGCAATGTGCTTTGCACTGTATGACCCTGAACCTTAGGATATTATCAAGTCAGCCATACCAATTCAAACAACATAAGACCTTTGCAGTGGAAAAAAAAAAAAACTCCCCTTGTGGAAAGGTTACAAGAAAAATAAAATGATAAAGCCCACATGGACTGCATCCATAAAGAGAAGGTTAAGTCTGGCTCTAAGTGGAGGAGTAACAGGCATTTTGAGTCTGAATCAAAAACTTAAATCCATCATCAAGTGGAGGCAAGGGAGGACAACCAAGTAATAAGGAAAGCACACAAGGAATTGAGATATGAGAAGCCAGCTTATGATGTGGCTTATTCTATTCTCATGCAAGAGGAGGAGGCAGATCTAGTCCCAGCTTGAAACACAAAAGAAGTATCTACAGAGAATAAAGATGTAAACCACTCAAGAAATAGGGAAGAGAAAACATTTTAAGCCAAACCAAACAAAAACAAAAACACTTGCAAGCAACCAGTAAAGGTCTTTCTAATGTTGGGGAAAGAGAAACACAACATTTGCTCAGCTCTCCTCACACCAAAAGAATTCAAAACTTTAGAATCCCAGTCCTCATTGGCAGCATTTTCATCTCACATACAACATGCTTTCATTTAAATGTTGGTCCTTTCCAGCCTCAAAGAAACAGGGAGGATCTTTAAATCTCTTTTCCTGTTTCTTCAACTTTGTTGCATTTTTAACTAAATTAGTATTTGGAGATCAGGCATTTTATGTTTAATTCATTCAGAATCTAGTAGGCTTTGTGATTCTATTCCATTAATCAATTCAGATAAAGGGAGTTCAATAAATCTTTCATCACTCCTATTACTTAACCTATCTACATTTTCCCATTCACTAAACTATTTCTAAGCCAAAACTCAAGTGCTTTGTTTTTTCCATTTTTCATTCAGCAATACCAATCTTTTCTACCACTAAACAGTTTCCATTAAAGACACGGGGGGAGATTCTTGCTAATCAGAAAAACACAAGACTTATTCTGGCAAATTGTCATCGTGGAGGTATTCTCACCGGTAACTTGCTTGCAGTGCTCAACAGTAGGCATGCTCTATATACAACAGATACTTTTGTTGTTTGCTTTGTATCAACTTAATGTTTTTGAATTAAAATTTCCCTGTGAAACATGTAGATATAATCACATGAACAAGCCCACATTGTTCACAGAAACTAAAGCATTTTTTTTTAACTTTCTCACATTCCAAATTTTACAGCTGCTCATCTAGAAATTTTTTTTCAAAGAGAAAGCATCCTTGGGGTCGGTGGTGTTCAACATACTCACAAGTAGATAGGCTGACATAATTCATAAACAAGAAGTTGGGGTTAGAAAAATACTATAAAAACATCAGATAAGTTTAGAAAGTAAATAGAAGGCTAGAAATTACTAGGAAAGGAAGGGAGGACAGAACAACTTCATTAATCACAGAGTTTATTATCGTGAGGCACACTACAGTGAACACTGCATGCAGTTCTGCTCTTCCCAAATTAAAAAGAGATATAAAAATAATAAAAAGAGGGTAAGAGAAAAACAGGTAAGTTGATTTGAAATGTGAAACAACTTTGATGTAAGAAATACCTAAATTGACTATATATATCTGCTTGGCCTGCAAGCCAGATACAAGACTACAAAATCAGGAATAGGAAAAAGATGAGTAAGGTACAAAACACAAAAGCTTCTCTTCTAATGCAAGAAGGTTTCAAATGAAAATACCCCATACAAGACTCAGGACAGACAGGAAGAAGTTCTCTTTCACACCATGGAGGAAGCAAAAATGACAATGTGAGTAAATGAAAGAATGGTATAGTTAGAAAGCTGTAGGCCAAATATGATAGAGAACAGAATCCATTGATGGTTAATTCATATAAGTATGGTAACTTCAGCATTAAATCTCTGTCATATAGATTACTGGAAGATCCAAGTTTTTTGGGTTTGTTTTTTACTTAGTTCAGGCCTGCCTTGTTAAATAAAACAAGGATGTTGTGAGGATTTTACATTACAGAGGAAAAGTGGCAAATGTAAGCACATTTAGCTGTTTACAAATAAACCAGATGTTCAATAAGAAGAATAGTTTTGTTATTAACTAATCTGAAAGCCTACCACTGGCTTTTCTTCACCTTAGAACAAAACGTGGTGCATTAAACAAACCTGAACATAACCAGTTTGGAGGAGATAACCCAGACGATTTTTTTTTTTCATTTTTATTTTGGAATTTAAAAAAAACCCACCCAACTTTAGCAATTTTACTACTGGATTTTTTAGAGACTAAGTCTGAAAAAAAAGTTAGTAAGAATATGCATTCCTTCTGCATCACATCACCAGTTTCTATGATCACAGAAAGTTCTCTGAATCTCTATAATTATCATATTTATCAGAGATTTATATAACTTAATAACTAATAACTCATTACCTAAGCCCTAGATGGACAAACAATAAACTTATTCATTTTCTTGGACTAAATAGGAGTGAGTATCTCTCTGAAAAATGCAAGTGCTCCCAATTCTCCTTCAACTTAATCAAATTTTAAATCTGTTAAAAAGACATAATAGTGATGCACAGTCACTAATTCCAAAAAAGGAAACTCTATCAAACTAAAATTTTCTTACCAAAATTGCTATGATGCTGCAAGGGTTTTTTAAATATATGAATGCATCAATTTTAATTCAATAGTTCAGCCAATAAAGGGCCCTTAATTGTCAAGTGTTATGAAGAACAATATTCTAGCAAAAATTGAACTACTATGTACCTTGCAAGAGCTCTGAAACAATTTTCTCATTAATTTTAAAGCTGCAATAGCCAAGATTTTCAAAGGCAATTTTATAAAGCTTCATATGTAAATTCAGCCAGACTTTTGGACATGGAGACAGATTTCAAAACTGCTAAGTAAATATATAATCAAATCATTAGAGCCTGATCACAACTAAAATTGCATAGGACAATAAAATTGCATATGTCACTCCCCCCATGGCAGGGGAGTTGGAACTACATTATCTTTAACACCCTTTCCAGCTCAAGATTCTAGGAGTATATACTAATGAAAGAAATATTAACCATATGAAATGCTTCCCTAGTGTTTTCCCACATCATTAAAACAAAACAAAAAATAAATTCAGATCATCAAAACAAGAAATCCAAAATTAAAAATGCAATGAATGAGCATTAAATCTCATAAACCAGCTATTTTTCCTACCTATTGCTAATAACAAATCTCCATTTTTATACCTTCAGTATTATATAAAATACACAAGAATATTTAGAGGAAGAAAATGAGGAGACCAATTAGAATCAAATTTGTTTGGCTATGTGTGAACCACAGAATAATGCATCTTAAATTTGAAGATACAGGTTTTATTACTTTAATTTTATTCACATTAAATATTCCCTATGAACTGGTTTGTGTAACTTTTTTTGGGGGGGAGGATTTTTTGTTGTTGGTTTTGGTTGTTTTTGTTTTGTTTTGGTTTGGTTTTTTAATAGGTTGGTTGGGTTGTTTGGTTTTTTTCTTCTTTTTCCTTTTTTTATTTTTTGTGTTTAAGAGGACAACAAAAGGATGGAACTATGATTGGATTGCTTCACT
>VWZN01017360.1:78791-93027 GCA_013396955.1 Regulus satrapa | reverse complement strand
CCCTTCCATTGGTGTCTTGCTTTTTCATGATTTAAATATTCTAGAATAAATACTTTATAGTGATGATAGTTCTAAACGCTCTGAGCCGAAACAGAGTTCGATCTTTAGCGCAGGTAACCGCGGCCATAATTCCTGCTGAATTTCACCTGGGTCCCACCAAACTAAGCTTCCCCTCACTCTCCTACATAAAAATCTTCCCAGAGAAGGTATGGAAATAAAAACCAAACCAGCATCGGGCGGGCTGGGCTGTGCTGAGCCGACCCGAGCCCGCGGACACCCCGACCGGGGCAGCCCCCCTCTGCCCCCGGTTTCTCTCCTTTCCGAGGTCCTTTCAAGCTTTATTTCCTTTCAAGCCGTCCCAGCGCCACTCACAAAATAAAGTTATCAAGGAAATAAGCTCGAGAGGAAAAAGCCAATGCTGCTTTTTCCTCCCGGACCAGTGAAGGTACGAGTGGAGCGGCTCCGGGAAAGGGGAGAGCCGGCCGAGGATGGGGACACGGAGTCTGGCTTGGAGCATCCCATGGGCTGGACTGACGGGTCGATGAAACAAGGAGGTGTTCTTGGGGCAGGAGGAGGCGGCAGGGAGGGAGCTGTGGGAGATGGAGGGATTTCTCCAAGTTTTCGTGGAGTCCCGTTTTAGGTCCCTCTGCAGGAAAGGGGTCCCCGCCACCGCGCTGGCTACCGCGCTCCCCTGGGAACGTCACCGCAATCTTCCGGCTGGATTCTGTCCCTTCTGCCGTGAAACTGCTCCTAGGCGCTCTCGCGTTTATTTCCCATAGGTTTCTTGGAAATGCATTTTCCCCAGCTTTCCCTCGCTGTCCTTTCGTGGCCTTCCCCGTGGATTTTCGAGAAGCGCTTTTTTACTCCTCCGTTCTCCTGAGTCCTCCCTCAGCCGGTTTTCATTTCTCCCGTCTCCCATTTAAAAAGCAAGCAGAAAAAAAACCCCCACAAACCTAAATACAATTATAAACCAGGTCAGGAGGCTCCCCCGCTTGCCTCGCTGGAGCGGGCGGGGGTAGGGGCTACCCCTAGGAAAAGTGAAAAGCTCGTTTTAATGGGCGGTCACTGCTAAATCTCACCTTAGGGCCAAAACGACTCGCGACCCATTGCCCTCCTTACGACGTATTTATTTGTCTCAGTGGCACTAGCCGTCAGTCATTAGTGGGGGGTGAACCCGAGAGCCACCCCACGGTGGTGGCGGTAGTCCTGTGGCTTTTCTGGTTTGTTTTAAATACGATTTCTCAACAGGAACCCTTCCAGAAAAGAAGGAATAACCTGTCCCGGGAGGGCTCCTTGGCGAAATACGGGGGGAGCACTCGTGGGAGCACAGCGAGCGACGACCCCTCCGAAAATGATTTTGGTCCGAGCAAGCGGGGTTTGGTTCGCTCCCGGGTAAAACGGGCAGGGACATTATTGAATGGATAGCAACGTTTTCCTACGGTAACAATAACGGAGGGGCAAACCGATCCAGAAACCCGAGTTCAGCGGCAACCACCCGAGCCCTCGGGCAGCCGGGCGAGCGTCGCCGACCCCGGGCCGCGAGTGCAGCCCGGCAGCAGCTCCGGACCCCCGGCCATGCTCGTTCTGCAGGTCTGCGGTTACGGCCACTCCAGGAGCTCCAGAGCCACTCGGTGGCTGGATGTCACTTTATGTACAGCTTTCTCTGCACAGGATATTCAGAAAGCGCTGAGAAGTTTTATGTACATTTCAAATATTTATACAGCCCAAACGCGCGTGTGTGTGTGATTATATAGAGTTGATGCAAAGAGATGTGGCTCTGAGCGCATTTTTTTTCACTCCACACAAGACGTATGCGGTGTGGGACGCCGGGCACGGTACGACCTGTCCCCGCTGCATCCCCTCCGGCCGCGGCTTCCCCAGGTTTAGTCCCGCCTGGCCGAGCACAGCCCAGGTGGCACTCGGAGGCTCTAACCGCTGGATTTGGGATCTACGACTCGATTAGTTTAGCGATACTTTCACTACTGCGTGTTTTGAGTAAATCTATCTCTGCCAGAGCAGTTCGCCGAGCAGTCCCAGGCTCACCCGCCACCCCCGGGACAGCTTTGGGCTCCCTGACCGCCACCCTTCAAGGAGAGGGAAACGTGTGTGAGTGTCCCTGGTGCTGGCTTCTCACCCCTTTCACAGACGGCTCCGATTTGTTCCCTCTGCCAAATATCTAAGCAGGGGTAGGGACGAGAGAGAATCCAAATTTCATGCTCCCCTTTTCCCCAGCTCGCCATCCTGCGGCTCCAAACTCCTGCAGCTGTCGGGAGGCCGGACCGACGGTGCGGGAGAGCTCGGCCTGGCTGGCTGCGGGCAGGGAGGGAGGAGGAGAGGGATGCGGGAGGGGATGTACGGACGGGGACGGGGTCGGTGTGGGGGAGCCCCATCTTCGTGCCACAGCTCATTTCGCCCTGAAATCGGGAAACGACGAAATTAGGGGATCGTGAAACCGCGGCAGCAGGCAGGACCTGGGTGCCTGGTGGCAGCAGCCCGCAGGAGGGGCACGGGGGCTCCTTGTTCCGGGGTTCCCCCAGGCCGGACCGCTGAAGGCGCGGCCTCTCCCGGGGCCGCTCCCGGGACCGGGACAGATCTCTGCCGGGGCCCGGTGTCGCCTCAGCCGCTCCTGGAGTGCCACCTGGTGGGAGCAGCCCGGCAGCACGGGCAGGGCTTGGCTCCAGGGGTCCCGCAGCCCCCCGGGAAGCGTTTCCCGAGGCTGGCAGGGGCAGCGGGGGCAGTGAGGAGTGAGGTTGGGTGTCCTGGGCAGCCCCAAGAGCCCGGGCATGAGGAAAAAGAGGACGCGAGCAGCAGTGCCCAAAGGGAAAAGACCTGAATTGAAAGTGTTTCTTCTTCAGAGCCAGAGAAAGAAGAGGCATTGCTGGAAATCCTGTGACCCCCTCCCTCTGTGCACCCGGACTCAGGGAGGAGGTGAGGGCAGGAGGGCCAGGCTGCTTCCAGCATGGGCAGGATGGCTCCTGGGCACTTCCACACACTCTGAATGGGAGCTCTTGTGCTGGGCACTCCGAGGAAAGCAGCTTTGGGCCTGGCACTTTTGCAAGAAACCTCCCTGAGTTTTCCATGTGTGTATGTGTGTGTGTGTGTGTGTGTGTGGCTGCACTGTGAGAGCAGACAGGGTTTTACAAACGGAACTGCTGCCCTCCTGGCCATGCCACGGGCTGCTTTGGGTGGCAGAGGCCTCCTTGCTTGGTCTCCTGGAGTTTCTGATGCCCTCCTTCACATGTCCACACCTACTGAACTATTTTGCTGCTGTGGTTTTGTCTTTGCTCACTGCCTGCTCACTCACACACAGGTACCAGTGTGAGCAAGCACAAAACCATTGTGTTTATGTTTTGTTTCATAGTTTTAGTCATACTCCTCCAACTTGTCTTATACTTTTTACTCTCACACACAACTATCCTTCATAAGCACTTTGTCTTATTATATCCTTGTTATAGCTCTGATTTCTGCCTCCTGCCTCATTACAAAACCATTCTGCACCAGAAATTGCCATTTCACGTGAAACATTTCACTCTGGGCCAGAGATTAACTGGCTTTGGTGAAACTGGGGGGCACAAAAAAGTGAGAACAAGGATGTAAAAGCAGGAAGACATGCATCAAACTTCAGGGTAAACAATGAGAATGATAGGGATTGTCTTTTAATGTGCAGTGGGTACACAATGGGGAAGAAGAAAACCTTCCCATATTAAAAAGAAGAAGAGAAGAGAAGAGAAGAGAAGAGAAGAGAAGAGAAGAGAAGAGAAGAGAAGAAAAGAAAAGAAAAGAAAAGAAAAGAAAAGAAAAGAAAAGAAAAGAAAAGAAAAGAAAAGAAAAGAAAAGAAAAGAAAAGAAAAGAAAAGAAAAGAAAAGAAAAGAAACTTGCCCTGCCTTAGAAGCTCGGAGCAGACAGTGAAATTTTGGAATTAACTCAGAGAGCACCTTATCCCAGGGCTTCTGTGGGGAAGTGGCTTTCCAGGTCTAGCAGAGCTTCCAAATAAAGTGCTGTCCTACTTTCTGGCTGTGTCTAAAGAGTGATGAGAAATGCCCATTGTCTCTGTCCAGGCTGCTGTGCGCTCTCATTAAGAGCTCTGAATTGTGTGTGTGCATGTTGGCGTCAGAGCTGTTTGGAAGGCAGGGACAGGCAGGGTTTTTGTGGGAGGCAATTCCCAGGTTCCAGCAGGCTGAGAAGTTTCTGAAGGAGTTTTAAACTCTTGGTGCTTCCAGGAGCAGTGAGATGGGAAGATGGTGGTGGGCAGGATGGTGGTCCTGCACCACAAATGTTTAATGAAGCTGTGTGAGCAGAGCTCTGGGGGAATCCACCCTGCAAAGGCAGAGCCTTCGCTGGGAGTGGTGGGATTCATTTGAGGTGCATCCAAGAAACCCTGCTTTGCTCCCTGTGTGTTGGGTTCTGATCCGAACTGATGGGTTAGGAGACCCAGAAAATAGCCTTTCCTGCCTTCCCTTAATGAGTTACCTCGAGTCCAAATCACTTCATATTCAGCAAGGATGGTGTAAAAAGAAAAAGTGTCAGGAAACACGAAGGCACAGCTGTTCTTTCCACTTGGGTAGCCACAATCAGTTTGAATAATGGATATTCTGTTCAGCTCCTTCGAGGGGAACTTGGAGTCTCCAGCTCCTCACTAAGAGGTGACATGCTGATTTATCATTTATTTATTGGATTATAACACTGTTTTACGGGTAATCAATTGCTACTTTTTCGGCTTCCTCTTAAACCACATCACCCTGGTGCAATCAGGGGGTGAGGCCTCTCCAGGCACACGGAGGTCTCCATCGGAAAAAGTGTTTCCATCAGATTTGGAGATGCTGACGTGGGCAATTGATGGGGAAAATAACAGGCAGGGGCTGATTTGGCCATGTCCTCTGGGGCTGGGTGAGCTGGTGGCCCTGAGGACATGCTGGTGCTGTTTTCTACAATGCTTTGCTGTTTGGAGACCCTGGTGATTGCATTGAAACGAGCTGTGACAGAAGCAACACCCATTTTGGNGGGAGAGAGTACAGTTTGTAAACAGACAAGAGCTCTGAAAATTGCCATGTATTCTTCGCACATCACTTGTACATCCCCCCCCTGATGCCTTCCCACCATTGAGTGGGACCCAACACACCTCTGGGGACAGATTCACTAAAATTTTAGTGCCAAGACTCCTCACAGCAGTGTGGGCACCTCTGTGAGGGCCTTCACTGCCTGCCTAGAGTGGTGCCTCCCCTTCTCCTGTGCCCAGGTGCAAGCGATGCCCATCAGGCTCAACAAGAACCAACTGTGGCCAGTAGAGAGCTAATTAATGTGTGAATTCGCTGTATGGAGAAAGAGGGCATTGAGTTTTTATTTGGCCTCATTCCAACCACGGAAGGATTGTTCCTCAAAGTTGTGCTGCTGAAGGAGCTATGAGAGGCTGTGGGGAAAGTACCTGTGATGGGGATCTCTGGAATCCTTCTGAAGGTAGGAAACTGTGAGAAGTGAGGGGGATGTGGTGTAGGCAGGGATGGAAATGGTTGCTGTGTGATTTCCTGGCTCCCTTTAAGAGCTGTTGGTGGGGGGATGTTTCCCTGGAGGGAGTTTTGTTGTGTTAGATGTGCCTTTCCTGTGACTCAAAAGGGCTCCAGGGTCTTGGAACTTCTGGTTCCTGCTTCTCTGGGGACTGGTGGGATGAGCAGAGACAGAAGCAATGTGATTTACATGAAGCTGAAGGGTGGAGGAGAGAGCAGCTGCTCTGTGCAAATCTGAAATCTGAGTGTGTGAAAATGTGGGAAGGGCTCACAGAGGTTCCCTGTGGTGCTGCTTCTCCTCCCTGCTCCCTCAGCCTCTGCTGAGTCTGCTACCCTCCATCCATGGGTGCAGCTTCCAGCCAGGCAGAGCATTGGATCTCAGGGCTCTGAGGTGCTCCATGGAGCCTGTGCAGATATTCAGCAAGTTTTGCTCTTTGCTGAGACTCTTCCAGACTCACCCTTGCTTGGCTGTGGGATTCAAGCTAGACCTAAGGAAGCCCAACCTGGTTTTGGGTCCCCAGGTGCCAATGTGTCCCCACAGAGAACTGGTAGCCAATCTGCACCTGAAGGCAGATGGGAAATGGTTTGGGTTGTGCATGGGGTCCTGTCATATCAGCCTCTGAGCTCTTTGATTTTTTTGGAATTTCTTGGCTTGAGAACAAAGGAGGCATCCTGGGTTTGGGGAGGATGTTGAAACTCAGGGATGAGCATGGCAAAGATTCTGCTCCGCAGTCAGGAGTGTAGCTGGAAGGGAAGGAACTCGACAAACCAGTGACTACTGCCCCTGGCTGGCCTGGCAGCCTTTTATCATCCTGCATTCATCTGCCAGCCTGGCTGGCCCATTCGACACCTGCTTTCTTATGTGAGAAGTCCCCAAACTCCCCACAGTGGTTTTTCTTTTTCAGGACCTCAGTCAGGTACAGCATCAATATATAATTTTCCACTCTTGGCAAGGCACACCCCAGTAAATCTGGGACAGCCACCTGCTGATAACAATCGTCCCTTGGGGCTTTGGGTGCTGCAGGGGAGACACAGGCAGGAGCCAGCACCCAGGAATAGGGTGGCAGCTGTGATGGGAGCTTATGGTGCTGGCCAGCCTGAAATGGAGTAGGAATAGATGTTGGTTTTTAGAAACTCTTCCAGGAAGTGTCACCTTTGGCTTTAAAACAACCCATTAGACCTCTAAGGGTTTAATTTAGAAAAAGAAAAATGTTGGAAGGGGGGGATGCCAGTGCCACCTTCAAAGCTGCAGATACTTCTTGTGCTTATTGTCACAAGAATGTGCTCATCTTTGCCACAAGACAATACCAGATATTTGATCGTTGAGAAAATATTGATTTTCCAGGGAGGTTACTGCTGTGGATTATTTTTTCATTTGCTAGCAAGTGAGATGTTATACATGGGAACAAATACCACAACATTTTAGGCTGGGTTCTGTTCCTGGTACTCTACAACTTCATAAATTTCACACAGTCTAGAAGCATAAAAATATTTTTCCAGACATATAAAATATCTAGGAGCTTATTCTCCTTGCAGAAGGCCATGAGGCAGGAGCTGCACAGCTGTTGCCAATCCCCTGTATAAATGCTGCCTTCCCTATTTACTGGTGACCTATCAGTCCCAGGTGGTGAGGAGGGTGCTCGTTGTGGTCATGTCTTACAGCGGGGGCTGAAGAACCAGCTACATGTTTACAAGGCATGTATAGACACAAAAGAGGCTTCGAAAGTGCCTCTGTCTTGGCACTGAGGGAGCAGAGCAAGGGCAGGGGAGTCAGGACACAGCTCTGCCTGTTTTGGTGTTCTCTGTCTCCTCTCTCTGGCTGTGCCCATATAAAATGTGTTGTTTCCCTGGTGAGCTCTGTAAGCAGCTGTTTTCTGATCCCTGCTGCCATCTCTTCCTGCAGATGATGGGCAGGCCTGGCTGAGTTTCCTGTGGCATCTTTCTGTGCAGGAGTAGGGTTTCCCTCATCCTCCTGATCCAGCACCACAGCAGTGAGGGCTCAGCTCCTGTGTGGAGGGAAATCACTTGAATTTCACTGATCTGATACTGGTGTAACCTTGTCTGGATCAGGGAATGCTTTTCTAGGCTTGAGTGGGATTTGTAGGAAGCACTCATTTAGTTTAAATCTCTTTAGGTATTTCTAGGGGTTTTTTTGCAGAGCTTAGTGCATGGGAACAGCTACGTGCACCTTGTGTCAAGTATAATTTGGAAGAATTCTGGGTATACAAGCACAGGTGTTCAGGCCCTTAACTTTAATGGGGATAAAAACCCCTAAGCTTTGTAGTTAGTACTGATTATTCTGGGTTGGCTGTGAGGGGCCAGGTTTTGAGACATGGGTGGTATCCTCTGGATTAACCAGCCTGCTGCCCTAGTAAAAGTTGGGTGGGTTTTTTTGTGTTTTTTTTTTTTTTAATTTAAAATTTAAAATTTAACAATTTTTATTATTATTTTTAAACCTGTTGATGTTCATGAAGATTTTAAATAGAGTGGAAAAGCAGCGTATGCTGCTCCTGGCCTGTCAGAGGAAGGGCTGAGAAGGCGGCTGCTCTGGAGATGCTGCTTTGTGCTCCGATGCAGAAGGACTCGGATCAGGCTCTCAGAGCCCAGTTTGCATAAACGCCGGGCGAACGTGCGGGTGTTTCGGGGAACTGTATGAAAATGTGCCACTAGATGGCCCCAGGAAGAAGGTGGACGGGGCTGCGAGGGGAGCGCAGCAGCCTCCAGCAGGCACCTGGTCCCTGCCGCAGGGCTGGAGTGGCACAGCCTGACCGCCGACACCCGCGGGTGAGAGAGAACAAGGGCAGCACTCGGGGCTCCGCACCACCTCCTCCTGCACAGCACCTATTGCTGGCTCTAGTGCCATGGGAGTGGGCTCCGGGCTGCACTCAGCTGTGCGGCCTCCTGGGGGGACTGCTAGGGGCTCCCTGTGCCCTGTCTTGGTGCCCATCTGTGGAATGGCTGACAGCCCAGCAAGCCTGGCACATACAGGTGACTCTGGTCTGAGTGTCCTTGTCAGGTGGAGAATTCAGCAGGTTTCTTGGAGCCCTGGTAACTCATGAATGTCACCTTCCATCTGCAACCAGCCTGGCAGCCATACCCAAAATCACATGTTGGGATAAATGACAAATCACCCCTAGGATGAGAAAATCCTAGGCTCTGTTGGCCTGAATGGTGGGATTTGGGCTTGGGGCTGCTCTTCCAGGACTGTCTTTATTTGGGATCAAGGTGCCTTTCCTTTGCCCTACTGTGTAAGGAAGCCTTAACTTTAGAAGGGGACACAGTGCCCAAGGCCAGGTTGGATGGGGCTTGGAGCAGCTTGGTGTCCCTGCCTGTGGCAATGGTTGGAGCTGGGTGGTCTTGAAGGTCCCTCCCAACCCCAAACATCCTGCAGCTCTGTGTGCCTTCCTCTGGTTGCTATTGCTACTTCAGTTGGATGCAGGATCACAGATATTTAGGTGTGG
Source organism: Regulus satrapa (assembly GCA_013396955.1). Lineage (NCBI taxonomy): Eukaryota > Metazoa > Chordata > Aves > Passeriformes > Regulidae > Regulus > Regulus satrapa. Next base: position 84,064 of record VWZN01017360.1, on the reverse strand, counting down.
ATACACAGAGCTCCATGTCCCCTGCTAGGAAAGGCTGTGCTCAGGCGGGCACATGGGTCAGGAGGGGACTGTAGGGGCCACAGCGTGCTGGGGCCAAACTCCAAACCTGAGCCTGTGGGAAGCAGCAAGGATGAGAGGCTGCGCATCATTCCAGGGCTTCTCTCTGGTGTGCTGATGAGCTGCTGTGGAGGATTTAATGAATGGAGCTTCTCTGATGGAGGAGATAGGAAAAATTGCTAACCTGGGGAGGTGAAAAATGGTGCTGGGCCATGTCAGAGACTGAGCCTGGCCTGGTGGCCTTTCAGGAGGGGATGGCTGCTGCGTGAGCCAGCATAGGAGGGGAAGGACCCGACTGGCACTGCCACCAAGCCCTAGCTTTCTGGGATGTGCTGGCACAGATCTGCTCTGGAATGAGCTCTGGGAGGCTTTGCAGAGCTGCGGGCAGGTGTGAGCACTGCCAGGGAGGGCTGCAGGGCAGGCTCCCCTGGGGCTGCCCCGGCTGCTGCCCTGCCTCGCACCTCGCCACCAGCCGGGGAAGTACCTGCTTTCCTGCAGACAGGGAAGCTGTGTCCCTTTTCCCTCTGATCTGGGATTCTTGTGGGGCCCCAGGCAAGTGGCACTGCTCTTCCAAGCCAAGCTTTGCTCCTGAGGCAAACTGGGACGAGTCCAAGGGCTTGTCTGGTTTCCTTTCTACGTTTCCTCCCTGTTTAGTGGGATTAATAACACCTAAGGGTGTCAGAGTGAATTACTCATCAGGCTTCAAGCGCTCTGAGAAAGCCCTGTGCCATCCATTGTTTGAATTTACAAGGTGCTGCTGCCTCCTGGCTTTGAGAGCAGTGACTGAGGTCCCTTCTGCAACTTTGCCCTTTGAAGGACACACAAAAGCCTCTCTGCCAGGACTACTGATGCCAGCATAGACTGATGTGGCACAGGAAGGAATCAAAAGGTTCTTAGGAGCAGTTTGATTCAGGAGTTGGTCAAACAGAGAGGATGTGGCTTCTCCACAAGACCCCTTGATTTAAGGAGCAAGCCAACCTTCAGCTGAAAACCTTGGGACAAGCTGGAGTTTTGTGGCCATTGTCTGTCTGGACAGAGCTCAGGTCTTTCAAGTGAGAAGTGTGGATTTCTATCCCTGTGTTTGAACTGATACAACTGAATTTACTCTTACTAGTTTGGGATATTTTATACAGATTTGAGCCAAAAAACAATTATCCTTTTATTTTTTTAGTCTTGCTAAAACCAGTATGAGCTGAAATAATACCTTCTAGGAAGTGTCCCTGGGTAGCCACAGATAAATCCAGTGCAGAATGGCTCAGAAAGGGATGGACAAGGCTGGGACACCTGACCTCTGTAGTCAGAAGCTTTTTCCCCTGAAAAATCTTCATCTTAACCCTCCCTGACCCTACATATCAATTTAGAGCCTTTTTCCCCCCTCCCAGCCCTGTTTTTAGGCAGCATCCTGTAGAAAAAGCTGTTCGCTGAATAAATTCCTTCAGACAGGTAAGCTGAAACCTGCTATTGAGCCCTCCCTTTTGGGCTGGGGATTGAGCAAAGCTGGGATGTGCTGGGTTTTGCTGCTTTTCTGTCAGGGAGGTTTAGCTCCAGCTGAAGCATGGCAAGTACCTGCTGAGTCAATCTGTGCCTGCTGCTGTGTGCCATGGGAAGTGCAGTGCCCTGTCTGACACCTGCTGGTGAGCTCAGCCAGGATTGTTTTACCTGTGGGAGGAGGAATTCCTGGAAGGGGAAATGCAGAAGAGAGAAGGAATGACTCCTGAGCGCTTGGAGTCAAGCTGAACCTGTTCTGTGGGGTGCAGGCACTGCTGAGGCACTTGGGTGGTTGCTCCGATCACTGGTTTTGTGGGAGCAGGGAACTGAACCTACCAACACATCCCTGGGGATTTTATTCCCAGACTTGCTGAGTTTAAGTGGCAGCAGTGGTAGGTTTGGTTCCCTTGTGATCTATCAGCTATGGAGGATGTGTGCTAGGAACTCATCCAGCTTACTGCAGATGCATCTTGAGGCTTTTGGTGTCTTGAATTTCAGGCCTTTTAGCAATGTGGGGAGTTTGGGAGCATTCTGTGGTGTGTGTGATGGATGTAGGAAGGAGAAGTGGATATTCATTGGGCCCTTTGGGGATGGAGGGTGGCTCTGCCTGGAGGAACCTGGGGTCCTACTGCCTGAAATGGTTCCTTCTATTATTATAGACTGTATCATTCCTACCCTACAGGACAAGCACGGTGGCAACTGTGTCCAAGTCTTTGCTACCAAATTCACAGAGCCATAGAACTGTCTGGATTGGAGAGAATCTTAAAGCCCATCTTGTTCCAGCCCCTGCCATGGGCAGGGACAACTTCCACCATCCCAGGGCTCTCCAAGCTCTATCCAACCTGGCCTTGGACACATCCAGGGGCGGGCACAGCTTCTCTGGGCACCCTGTGCCAGGGCCTCCCCACCCTCCTAGGGAACAATTCTTTCTCAATATCCCATCTAACTCTGCCCTCTGGCAGTGAGAAGCCTTTCCCTCTTCTCCTGGCATTCCAGGCTCTTGTGAAAAATCATGTAAGCCCTTGGAAATTCCACAGCAAGATGGGGAGGAAACTCTTGGGATGATAGGAAGAAATGAGAAGACCTTTAATTGCTGCCAGGCCCCTGTTCCATAGCTGTTTGTGATTTGTGTTGGGATTTCTGCCTTTGCTCAGCAGGGTGGGCAGGTCTGGGGCAGGAGAGGAGTGAGATGTGCTGACCCCATGCTGTGCCTGGGTTGGAGGAAGGAATCTGATCCCTGCCAGAGCTCTGCTTTGCTCAGCAGAGCTGTGCCCAGCGTTGGCTTTGTTGCTTCTGGAGCAGCTGTGAAGGAGAGCTGGTGCCTCCCATCCCTGCTGCATTGGGGGTCTCACCTGGGGGATCCCAGCTGGGAGGTGTGAGGATTGTTTGTAGGGGATTGACCCAATCTCCAGGTACCCCCAAACTGCAGGCTGGGCTCAGGCCAGGGGGTAAATGGCCCTTGCCTGCCCCTTCTCCCCTGCAGTGGGTGCAGAGGGCTGGTCCACGAGCTAGCTGTAAATCAGAATGCAATTTTCTGCCAGTGAAACCTGCCCTCACCAAGCCCAGGGGGAGGGAGGAGAACTCCAAGCGTCAAGGTGAGACGGAAGAGCACCAGAACGAGATTTAATTTCCTTCCCAATAATTTTCTCAAGCTGTATAAACTTTCCTTATTTAAAACAAATACTCCCTGAAAATGCATTCTGTGTCAGTGGCCCTGTGAAAACACCCCCAGTCACAACCTGTGCTTGTCCCTTGCTTGCAGCCTCAGCCAAAAGCCAGCAGTTTTACATTTTGCTCTATTAACTTGAGCTGTAAATTTCCTTGTGCAAAGTCTCCCAGGCTGGGGAATGAATTTAAGTAAACAGGGTTTACAATACTAGATTTGTGTTAGGGCAGGTTTTTCAAGTGGCCTGTAACTTTTTGAGTAAGTTGGTCTAATTCTTGCCCTGTTACATTGGAGTGTGTGAGTTTGTCCAGAAGGTGGAGAAAGAGAAAATGCCTGGCTGGTAGAAATCTCTGGATCCAGATAAGACAAAATTATTCAGGAGAATCTCTTACCTGGCCCATGGCAGAAAGGTTGAACTAAGGGATTTTTAAGGGCCCTTCCAACCCAAACCATTATATGATCCCATTATTCCATTATAGTTTTTGGTTCAAGTCTCCCATTTATTTTTTTCCTCAGTGACAACATCTATTAAATACTTATAGACTGAGGATGGCTTTTTTTTTTTTTCTTTCCTTGATCTACAAAATCCTGAATGCCCACTCTAAAATAAGTTTTATTTGCTTTGGTGACAAAATGATTAGTTCCTTCCCATTTATCTTCTGTGGGGAAAAGACAAGAGGAGTTTCTCTGGAAATGTGATGGAATCCAATATTCTGTTTCAGGTTTGTGGGCATCCTTGCTCTAAGACTCCTGAAACTCTGCCTGCTTGGTGTACAGCTGTGTTGGATCCATTTCTGCCTCATATTGCCAAGGAGTCTGAGGGGATTCTGGGGATGTTATGAGGTGTTCATGTTTCCTGCTGCTCCAGGAAATCTCTAAATGCAACCTACTTATCTCAGACTGTTGTTCAATCTTCAGCTAAAACCAGGCTCAAGGTGAACATGATCTAGAAGGCTGCAGCTGAGGAAAGACTGATCCCATGTCACAAAATAAGCAGTTTTCCTGCCTGATACTTCTGTAGTAGATGATTTTATTTTTCCCCATGAACTTGCAGTTAAAATGCACATCTGGTCGGTGTCTTTGAGTAATCTTGTAAAGGGAACATTAGATAAAGAGGAAAGGAACTTCTGGCTTACAGGCAGACCTTTCCTTTAAAAATAAAGAAAAAAAGAAAAAAAAGAGTTGTATGGAATAACTTGGCATGAAAGCCCATGAATGGGGATTTCTTCTGACTCCCCTGGGTTTGGGGATGTCTGGTTACCCAACTTTTCTTCAGCTGGCTCTTGTAAAACCACAGCAAAGTGGTTCTGACTTCTGCTGGGTTAAAAAACAAGAAAGCATCTTTAAACCCTTATCCAGAACTTAGTAAAACCAATGGAAAAGTTCTGAGTCCAGGGGATGTTGGATCACTTCCAAAGGGTGGAAAACAGTGGAGAGAGCTTGAGCCCAGCTCATGTTAGATTTAGAAGCCAAGGGAAATTCTCTGCTCCTGGGAATAGAAAAAAGGTCTTAGAAAAATCTGGATGTTAGTGCTGGAGGAAGTGACTGACCCAAAATGGAAAAGATTTGGATTTGTGGGATAAAAAGAGGATAAAACCTTGTTTACTGGGGCACTTGAGCAGCTTCTGAACTGGGGATTTCCTCTTGGTCCCTTTATTAGATAAAAGGAGAGTGCTGCTGGCACAGCCTCTGCTGTGATAAATAAATTTCCACCCTTTGAAACTGGGTGAAATTTTTGCACCCAAAATTCCCTCCTGCTCCCAGCCAGGTGAGTGATCCTGCAACAAGGCTCAGCCCAGGTGTTTCTGTAGCTCCAAAAGATGTTGAGTCTCACTTTGGGCCTGAGGGTACTGCACCTGAGGTGTTGCTGGCAGCAAAAGGACAAATTTACCCAGCTGAACTCAAAGACTTTTTTAGATAAAACCAAGTGTTTGCTTTGGCTTTCAGAAGCTTGGAGATACCTTGAATGGAGAGCTGCCAGCTGGCTGCTCCCCAGCCACTGACTCAGAATGTAAAAGAGTAGTGCGAGTGCCTCTTCTTGACAAACTTTATAACTGGCTTT
>VWZN01017360.1:52466-78745 GCA_013396955.1 Regulus satrapa | reverse complement strand
TTTTTTTTTTTTGGTTTTTTTAGAGGAGGAGGGAATTCTCATGGTTTTAAGCAAATCACAACTGACTCAGCCTAAGCCCAAGGGTAGAATGGTGAAGCCTTGGTGGATTAAGTGTCCTGGAACAACTGGCTATACAGCCCTTTCTTGTTTTCTGGCTGTGAGGATCATCCTTTTGATCAGGTCCATTTCCCTGCCACTTTCCGGGTTGTAAATCCAGATTAGTCATGGCAGGGTGGCAAAAAATTAATATGGAACAGGAGGTTAAGCCCAGGGAGCCTGTGGTGGTCTCTGGGTGCTGGTTACACCCTGCTGGCCAGGTGGGGAAGCAGGGACACCTCGAGGCCACCTGCTTGTAAATTTGGAAGGGCCGAGAGCCTGAGATCCCAACAACAACCCAGACTTCTGTGATCTGTTCAGAGATGTGTCACACTCATCTGCTTGAGTGTCTGGCTTTCAAGTCTTGCTGTTGGACTCAGCTTCTTCCCCTGGATTTAGGATACAAATCTGTGTTTTGACCATTTACCATCTCTGTTGTGTATCTGACCCTCACAGCTCCTTGCCTGTGCTGCTGAGGCCATCCTTACCCTCAGGACTCCCTGGATAAATGGTCTTTGAGAGCACCACTCAGCTCCTGCTTATCCCTTGGCTGCTGCTGATCCCTACTGGAGGCAAGCTTACTTACTTCTCTGGCCAACAGGAAAGTGTGGTGATTTTATAGACCTCTGCATCTGGGGGAAAACACTGAGGGGCTTAAAATCAGGGTCACCAAGGTTGGAAGATGCATTTTTAAGGTCATCAAGTCCAACCATAAGCCCAGCACTGCCACTGTCACCCCTTCTTAAGGACTTTGGGGACTTCTTAAGGACTATGAAGAAAGCAAAAGCTTGACGTGCAAGAGACAAAGTGTCCTGGTTCCCAGACAGTGTGCTGAGGATGAGCACAGGAACACCACAACCCTTGGCTTGTCTTGGATGGAAATCCCTCCCCAGCTGTTCCAGTCAGACCAACAGGCTTGTTTTGAAGGCCATTTTGGGTTAGACTTTCCCAAACAGCTCCTGCTGTGGCTCCAAAATGATGCTTGTCTAAAGGTGAAGACTTCGTAGCAGGTGAGGTCCCCAAATGACTGCCATGTCCAAGCCTGAAAATGTTATTTTAAGGCAATACCTCAAAGCAGTAAACTTGCAACACAATCAGTTTGTTGTGGGGTCCCAAAGGTGGAGCTAACAAGGCCTGCTGTGTGAATTTGCAGATTTATTTGCAATAAGCTGATTTGCCTGATTAGGGTGGCTTATGAACAGAGCTGCTGCTCGGTGCACAGCTTCTGACATCAGCACTGTTATACCAGGGGTGAAATTGGCCTCCCCTGCATTGTTAGTTGCAGGAATTTATCATCCACCTGTGCTCTGATTTAGGTGTGTGTAAATCCCAGGTAACTGCATTAACATCAATAAAGCTGCTTGAATAGATCTCTATCTGAATTGCTGCTGAAGACTTCTCCTGTTGCTGTTGGCTATGCAGGTGCAGGGATGTGGTTGGCTTCAGCTGGGAAACACGATGCCATCCAAGTGTGCGTCTAACATGCAAACAAGAAAATGCTGAGTTGAAACCACAATGCTTATTTAAAAGCCTGGGGTAGCTGCTGTCAGGCTTTCAAGAGATTATTTCTCTTTGTCATCTTGAAATATTTGAACAGGCAGAAGTTTTCTGGAGAATGTTTGCTTGGGAACATTTCCTTTGGAGGAGAAGAAAATATCCTCCTCTGTGGTGGGCTGGTTCCAGATTGGTTTTGATGACAAAGTTGGGAAGAAAAATGAGTGCTTTTTATTTCTCATTTACCTCCTCCACATTACTGGACCTCTACCTTCAGGAACCATATAAAAGAACAGGGAACAGCAGCTTGCTTTTATTATAAATGTTTATTTTGTGGTCTTTTTTGACACAAATTTTGGAAATTGGAGACGTAGGAAACAACCTTGAGGATGGGGGAGGAGCAGAGCCACCTTGCACTGGTGTATGGATTTTGGGTCCATGGTCTTGCAACAGCAGCAGAAATGAAAAGTCACCTGGGATAAAAGTTGTCCTGGGAGAGAGTTTAGCCCTCAAAGAATTTGTAGCCACCACAGAGCTGGTGGCTACAAACCCAAAGCATTTGGGGCTGGCAGCTCTTCTGAACCACTTGTGAGGTTACTAAAGGCTCCCAGATAAATGATCCGTGCCATTTCTGAATCTCACTGAACTCCTTGTGATGGCTCCTGCTAAGGAGATTCTGGGATTTCTGGGGGCCACGTGGCAACTTCATGGATAAAGGTGCAAACCAATATCAGTTTGGATTGCTTTTTCATGTGTGAAGTGTAGCTTTTTTGACAGGAGTTTCTCCTGATTGTAGGAGGATTGGAAATAGTGTTCAAGGCAGTTCATTTCTGGAAGTGTGTGCTCATATTCTGGGGACTCCAGCACTGAGCTAAGAATGGATAGGTGCAGGGGAGGAAGAAAGAGGATTATTAATGTGGGGATTTTTAAATTCAGGTGTTCTTGGAGTGAGAAATAACATCTTATTGAAGGAAAAGACTTGTGCCACCTAAAAATTTCTATTGCTGGCCAGGGAGGGCTGTTGGCTTCATGGCCTCATCTGGTGACACCCTGGGCTGGGGGAAGGGGGTTCCAGCCTTGGCCTCTGGGAACACAGGGCACCATTCCTGCTGTGTCTATGCAGTGCCAATGTGTCCTCCAGTTCAGCCCTTTGGCCAAATTCTCATTACATTCAGACAGCTGGCAATGGTCAATATTAGGGTGTGGAACCTGGTTCTGGTTTTTTTTTTACCACTGCTCTGTCTTGTGCCTCTGACCCGGAAGCAAACACAAGGCCAAGCCAAATACCTTAACCCCCACACTAAACCATGGCCTTCATCCTATAGAAAACTGGAAAAGTGCCTTTGGAATGAGCAGAAAATATGCTTTTGAGTTGTAACCTTTGCAGCTGGTGGATCTTTAACGCGAGGAAGGGTCTGAAAATATCAGTTTGGATCCGATCCTCATTTGCCTTGCAGAGCCCCGAAGCAGCTGGTGCAGGAGTTGCAGTTCAGGTGTCTCATGCGCCTGTTTTCCATGAACAGGTTTCCCACCTGGGCTGTGTCTCCCATGGCAGATCACAGCTGGAGGTCCCCATTGGGAATTCTGGCTGTTTTTCCCACAGGCTAATGCAAAGTACCACAGGGGATGGGAAGTGGGCAGGAAACTGTCATATAGAGGGAAGCAGAGGCCTAGTCTGCATCTTCCATTGCAATTTTGGTGATAATGCCTTTTGTCAATAATGTCTCTTGTCTCGATTTTTGTTCGCTTGGGGGGAATGTGTCACAAACATTTTTCCCTGGGAACAGGGTTTGGAGTGGCTCTCGTGGAAATGCCACCAGTACAGTGGCGTGAAGAAGGGGATTATTAAAATGAAGAATTCCTTTGCAGCCTCGGTGCTCCTGTAGGTGTACCCAGCTTTGCTAAAAATAAGCTCCTTACGCTGACTGAAAATGGGTTGCCCCAGGCGTGCAGCTCCCCTCCTCCTTTCCCTGCTTTTGAAGTCAAATGCTTATGGATGTTTTTTAGCTTATCACAAACCCATCACAACTGGCAGTGCTCTACTGTTTCAGGGCTGAGGGTTTTCTTTCTCAGCCTCCACCCATGCATGTACCTCTCAGGAAAAGAGCACGTGAAATCCTCTGCTCCTCCAAGAGGAGCTTGTCACTTTTCCATGCCTTAAAGACCATGCTTAGCATTTCTTCAGGGAGGATTTCCCACTTTATGAAGGGCCTCAAATACTGGCTATGCACTTGATCTCGGCAGTTCCTGTGACAAACTCATTCTGGTGGCCTTTAGTCGCTGCTTTGAGCCCTTAGGCTTGTCCTAAGGGGCTGGATGATATTTCCTAATATTCCTAATTTCACCTAAGGGGATGGTATTTCCAGGAGTCTTCCTGTTTGAAGTCTTTCCCTTCCAGAGACAGGGAGAAGAAAACTTGCTGTTGATACCTGCTGAGACAGAACCATGGAATTGTTCAGGTTGGAAGGGACCTTTAAAGATTACTCAGTTCCAATTCCCCTGCTGCGGGCAAGGACACCTTCTAGATTTCCACCAGATTTAAGGGATACCTTCCACTAGATCTAGGGGGGTTTTGCACCATCAGCAGCAGCAGCTGGAGGTGTCTTGTGCTAATCTTGTTTTTTGAGGGGCACATCAGGGGACAGGTGTGGCAGAAGGAAAGGATATTTTGGAGAGGGTGGCCACGTCCAGAGCAGGGCCTTGTGGGAGTGAGACACCGACACAGGGAAAGGGAGGAAAGCTGTGGGACTCCAGGAGATCTGTGCTGGAATGTGTGGGCTGGGTGTGCATGTGAACACTGCGAGAATAACCACAGAGTGCTGGAGGCTGGGAAAACCCAGTGGGAAAGATGTGTGGGCCCTGCTGCGCCTGCCAGCTGGAGGCCATGGATGGTTCTAGCTAAAACCAGGCTGCTGCTCTCACCCTGGGCCTGGCTGTGCTATAAACTCTGCTTTAGGGGTTGAGGGACTTGCTTTGTGCACACCTGTGGTCTTCCACAGGGATGTGCAGCCTCCAGCTGGTGCTGGGCATGGCTCAACAGCTGGAAGCAGTGTGCAGGAGCTGAGGCACATGGGCTGCCCACAGCTGGAAGGAGCTGCTGGGAATGGCTCTGCCCTCCCCACTGCTCATCCAGCAGGTCTGGGTCAGTGCCCACTGTGGGGGGAGCAGACAGGGAAGTGCCCCAGGTAGGCAGTGGGATGGTGGTGCTGCCTGTGGAAGGGAATCTGGCTGAACTGCCCATGAGGATGAGGAGCTGTTCCTTGCTCCTTCCCCTTCCACCCGAGCACAGATTAACTTGTCAGAGATGGGTTACCCCTGGAGAAAGAGTCTCTTTCCTGGAGAAGGGAATAGGGTTTCCCTCTATCTCCCTAATGCAAGGGTGGCTGCCAGCCCATGCACACAAAGGATCCCCTACAGAGCCTAGAAAATTATTTATTACCAAGAAAATTATTTATTTTAGGGAGAATCCTGCAGAGCTTCTTAAAAAATCTTCCAGAGACAGGGACAGAGTGGAGCACATAGGGAAAGAGTTAAGGGAGATTTCATGTGTGGGACCTCTTCAGAGGGCTTCATTCCATGGAGAAACGGATAGCCCTGCAGTGTCACAACAAATCCTACAGATAGATGTGAGAAAATCTCAGAGGGTCTGTGTAGGTGGAGATGAACCCAAATCTTGCTGAATTCCAGTGCTTTGTGACATCCAGGCAGCTTCAGGTTCATGTCCATGGATTGCAACAGTCTTGGATACCCATGCCAAGCCCCATTGCTGTGTCTGTCCTGTGTGGTTATATGGATGTGGGGTTTAAACCCCTCTCCTGTTCAGGGGGTGGTGCTGACTGGCTTTTCAGGGGTGTCATTGCTGTTCATTGTTGAAGAGACAGGAAAATTCACAAATGTGCTTGGAAACGCATTCCTAGGAGCTTTGCTCCCTGGGTCAGGCTCTCCCATAATATCAGTGTCTCTGCTCAGGGAGGGATGTTTTGGTGGCTGGTGCACTACAAACAAGACAGATAAATAACAGCAATCTGTGTAGACAGAGGTAATTAAAGTGACAGCCCCACTGACAAATAGCTGAGTAAATGGCTGGGGCCATCTGCTAATGAAATGAGGATAAACAGATCTATGGACATGCAGGATGGGGAAAATGACAGAAATATGAATTTGGCATATTCCCAACAGGCACTCTTGGGGCTGCTGTGCAATGGTTTAGTCAAACAAGGTTTTGTGTCCTAAATCATGAAGTTGTTGCGGATTGCAAAGACTCTTTTTTTCCCCCCTGTGGTTAAATGTGGGATTGATCCAGAGCTGGAGGAAGAGTGCAAATTTCTGAAAGAGGCAAAGCTGGACAATAATCCCAGTACTGGGACAGTGACTGTGAGTTAAAGTACAAAGAACCTTCAGGACAAGGAACTGTGCAAGCAATCTGATGGGAAGTCTAGGGAATTTCTGTTCCTTAGTTCTCCATTTAGTGATGGTGTAGGAATGTTTGGAAGCGTTAAGATTAAGTCAAAAGGAAAGAAAACAGAACCAGGAAGTCCTAACAGCCAAATTATGCTCTCTGCAAGCCCCCAGATGATTCTGGAGTGGATAGAAAGTCCTAAGGGTGGTGTAAGCACCTATTTAAGGCTGAAGATTTGATGTGTATCAGCTTCTCTAGACCCTAATTAAGCACAGCTTAAGCTGCTTTACATATGGGACCAGTGCAAGAATTGTTTGAGATCACTCTTAGACAATGAGGAGTTTCAGATCTGTGGTTATACACAGCTTGGCTGATAAATAGCTTCTCTTGGTTTTTTTCGTCCCCTATGCTATATGTTGGGAAATCCATGAAATTTTTTTAGCAATTTAGGTCAACTTTGGAGCAGAATCTGAATAGCCAGCTTGTGATCCTACTGGTCATCAACAAAATACTTGGTAAAGATAAATATAAATCTATTAGCTGCTGTATTTTTATTTTATTCTGGCCATCTGATGTTATTTAAAGTGTTATCCCTACCTCTGCAGCCTCTTAACACCCTACAGCAGTCTTGCACATGCAACTGTTTCTGGGGAAATACCATGGAAAAGTCAGAGTTGTTCAGCTTTTTTAGTGAAGCTTGGTGTGATTTCTCTGGCTTTAATGGAACAGACACCCAGAGCTAAGCAGCATTTCAACTTCATGTGCTCAGGGTGGGGAAAAATGCTCCTTTAATATGAAAATGATGTGATGCTTCTTTTCCAGAAATAGCATACGATGCGTGTTTGGAGGGTACCCATTAATCTTCATTAAATTAGTGTCCTGGAGATTGGGGTGAAGAGGGGAGGGAGTGGGAGGAGATAGGGCAGCTCTGGAGCGTGTGTACCCTGCTGCTTTGTGCAGCTCAGAACATTAAAAGTGCTGCTTGTCGGGACTTGAAGCTGAATTTTATGGAGGGATAAGATGGAGGAGGCAGGAGAAGAGGCAACATAACTTCCCTGGAGGCAGCATTTCTGCTCAGAGCCTGCTTTGTCTTGGTGTGCTCTTCCTTCCTTGAGATTAATTACTTTCCAGCGGTGGGGAAGCTTTTGAAGGCTGCCTGATGCCACAAGCCACATGTCCCTTTGTGTCCTGCAGGAAAGGCAGAGCAAACAAATCTGTCCAGTTGCTCTGAAGATGGAGAGCTGTCTCCTAGCCTGGGTGGTCGTTTTGTTCCCAGAGAGGGAAATGGCAGGTGAAAAGCACCTTTTGGTGCAGAGCTCCAAATCATTGCCCCTGTGTGGAGCTGGGCTGTGTTTGCAGCCTGGTTTGTGTCCACAGTGCCAGGATTCCCTTCCCAGAGTTTGAGCCAAACCCTGGCCACGGTTTTGCTTTGGTTGCTCTGTGCCCTGGTCTGCTGTGTGAGCAGCAGATAGTAAATGTTGCCTTTTGCAAAGAGTGAAGGGAAGCAAGGGAGTGTCTTGTGTCTTCCTCCGAGAAGTTGGTTTGCTTTGTCCCTGGGCTGAGCAGAAATCCGGAGTGCTGATTTCCCCAGGCCTGGAGTTCCTCTGCTTGCACTCAGCCTGCGCAGGATGCAGTGCCTGTTCTTGAGGGATGCCATCTGAGCAGAGCCACACCTCTGAGGCTTTGTATTGATTGGCAAAAGCTTAGAAACGCTTTTTGTCACCAATTGAAACTTTTCTCCATCAGTTCTGCTCTTCTGCTTCCAGTCTGGACCCAAATCTAAGTGTTCAACATTCTAGACAGGCTGGATTCAAGGGACAAAGCAGGGTCATGGTTTGTGATTTTTAAAGGATTTTGAAATATATCTTGCAGAGGAGAGAGTTTACAAAACTTAGTTCTTTATGACTTTAAAATATTCTGTTTATTGTGATTTTGTTTTCAAGAGTCTTTAAAGCCTTTCTGCTTCATGATTCAAACAGTAAGATGTGGATGCTATTTCTTGTCAGTCTCAATGTGTTTTATTATTTGTCTTAAAGTAGAAGGTAGAAAACAAGGCTGAGTTGGGATTTTTCAGCCCACAGCTTGTATTGCTGACCCTGAAAGTTTGCATGTGTGTGGCTGGAAGAGTCTAAAACCCACTTTTCCCAGCATAGCTGGACCTCCTCAAATTTTCTTTCTTCTTTTGGTGCCATTTCCAAATTCCTCTTCATGCTGAGTAAAGGGAGGTTGTTGCCACAAGTTAGGCAATGCTTGCCAACAAAGCCCGAGCTTGGAATTTAGGAGTCCAATCCTCATGTAAGGTGCAATGCCACAAAACCACTCCAATTCCAGAGTGAATTGGTGTGCACATGCTTCATCCTGAGCCCAGCTGGAGTCTGCCTGCTGAGTTGGCACAGCCTTTTATTCCAGACTACTGAGGGTAGCAGCAGAAATTCTGTGGGGTTTATTCAATTTGACCATAAAGTGAATATTAAGAAGTTCAGGATGCAAATTTTGTCTTTAGTGGTTCAGGGTGCCCCTGAGATGGATCTCATGCAGGCAGTCTGTCCTGGCTTCTTGCTCTTGCTAAATATCTTTCTCATGCTATTGTAGGATGGAAGGGGCTTTTTGTGCCACACATAATAAAAATATAACCTCTGCCCCAAATCCTGCTGCTTTCATGTCAGAGCACAGTAAATGTTTGCAGATTTTGATGCCCAAATGCTAGTATTAAACCTCCTGCCAGCTGTGCTTTGTAGTGAGGGTGAAGTTGTTTTTCCCTTTTTTCCTCTTACTCAGGGTTGTTTATGTGTAACCTATTCCTGTAAAAAAGGAATTTCTCCCACTGTAAACTATTATTTTATTTTTTTTTAGAGATCAAATTATGTAGTATAAAGATTTTTCACCTTTGTATTACAGACATAACAGTCTCTGGTGGTTTAGACTATTTTAAAATGACTCTCAGCTGAATTAGGTGGATTTTACCTCTACGTTTTGGGGCAAGTATCTCCAGAGAGCTCACAGCCCTGGCTAGTGGCACAGAACTTGCCTGTTGTGGCAGGCTCTTGTCCCTAAGAGGCATTGCAGGGCCATAAATGCTAAACCCTCCTCTTGTCTCATGGGGTGTGCCATCATTCGGGAAGGGGAGGAATGGCTGGGGTGCAGGAGATGCTGGGAACTGTGGCTGGATAGGATGGAGAGGCCATGAGGTGCTGAGTGCAATGGCAGCTGACTGGGACAGACTGGGAATGCTGGGATGATTCTTGGCAAATTCCTTTCCCTGTCCCAGGCACTGCTAAAGGCTGCTGGCTTTGTGGCCTAGGCTGGTTTTGAGCCCTCAGTGCCACAGCCTGTTGGCTGCAGGTGCTAGGAAGCTTTAGGCTGCTTCCAAATGAGCAGGATCAGAGGGAAAACGGGGTCGGGAGTGCAAATGAGTGAGAGAGCCAGCAGCAGATTTAATGTCTTGTGGCATTCTCCTTAGAGCTAAAGCAATTAACTCAAATATGGAGCCTTGGGTGACCTTTAAGTCCTTTTAAGGTGTGTTTTGAAGGTTTCTTGCAAACCCAGGGCTCAGGTGGCATCCCAGGCTCATGTAGTCTTCTAAGCTTGGATTGTGCAGGAGTTTGAAAGGAGCTCCTTCTGGGAGTTAAACACCCCAGCCGTGCTGGCACTGGAGCTCACCTGGGAGCTGTGGCTGTGCTCCCTGGCACTGGCAGCTTCTTGCTGGTTTGTTGTCTGAAACTGGGATGGGGAGCTGCTGGGGGATTCTCCAGGCTTGGCAAAAATCAATAACTTTATTTTCCTTGTAGCAGAGCCGCCTCTGAACCTCTCTTTAAGGTTGGTTTCATGTCCAGATGCAGATCCCCGGCATCCCTTGGCACACTCCACTGGCTCTGAAATCCTTCTGTGCTGGGCAGCGGGGCTCACGTGAGCTGATGTAGTTTTGCACTGCTCCCTGCTGCTTCCCTGGGCTCCAGGAGAAGGAAAGGGGCCTAACTGGTCATGTTCCACTTATCTACAGCTGTCGAAACATCCTTTTCCAGGTGATGAAGAAACATACTGTTAAGACTTGAGGCCTTGCTCTTTGCCAAGCATATCGTGTCCATTTATCTTCCTTTAAAATGTTTTTGTGTTTAATCTCTCAGTTCATCTTCACAACACCCATCGCTCTGACAAACAACACCCAGTTCTACACTCAGCAGTAGGGGATAGAAAACAGAGGAGTGATCTGCACCAAAGTGACTTCTTGAAACTGGGGTTTATTGCAAATTAGTCATGAATCATAAAATAAAAGCTTTGTGCAGAACCAGTGCTGCCATGGAAATTCTGGGAGTGCTCTCCTGAGCTCCAATCTCATTGGTGGTGCCTTGGTTCTTTTGATATTTGTTGGCACTCCAAGAGGCCTGGCAAGCTCACAGGAATCAACAGAAGAGTCTCTAGGGAAATAAAGACCCAGGTGATGTCTTCAGCCTGGTGGAGTTATGGACTAGGGCAAAATGCAAAGGAGACATCTCTGTGCTGAGACAGAACTGGTTGTACTGTTGCTGCTTTGAAGACATCTGCAAGATCCGGGAGAGGATCCATGGCCTAGGAACTCCATCCACAGTTTGGGGAGCTGGGGGGAACAGTTTATGACAGGATACTGGAAGGGGGGAAGCTCCCTCTGTGTTTGGGAGAAATTAGGCTGTCAAGGAAAAGCTCCGAATGCTGGATTCAGGGTTCAACCTGCTGCTCTGGAAACCATAAATCATATTTGAGATGGCAACAGTGCTAAATCCCAGTAAATGTCATCTCCTGTCAGGTGGTGGCCTCATTTGTGAGAGGAGATAGAGCTCTCCCAGCCTGCCCACCTTGTTGGTGGGAAGCAGATCCTCACTTTGCCTTTGTTTCCTCCAGCATGGAGCACTCACCGCTCGTTTAGAGGAATGGGGAGATATAATTAGTGTTTATGAAACACTTGGGGATTGTGTAAAACAAATCATAAAAAAGGAGAGTTCTGCCAGAGTGCTGACAATATTTACACAACATCTGAAGCCTGCCTCTGTTGGACTTTTATGATAAGGAAATATGTGCAGGTGCCAGAACTTGAGCAACTGTTAAATGCATCCTTCTGGCTCGGCGTTGCCATCCATGAATCCTGTGGGAACGCTCAGCCCTTGAAGTTTAGGCATAATGTTCCTGCTGGTTATCATCCAAATCCCTCTGAAGGGGGAGACCACCTCACTGCTGCTTGTCTGGAAGAGGGATGATGGATCCTCAGGGAAGCCTGAGTATTTGAGGATTGCAAAAGTGCTTTAAATTCACAAAGCTCTCTTTGCCTTGTTGTCAGTTTTCTGCTCTTGGCTTTGCCTCCTCCTGCTCTGAGGAGTGGTATGGTGGGAAGGGTTTAAGTCTTCCCCTGGAACAAATTCCAGTGGCTTCCTTTCAGTGTCCTCATTTTAGGTGGCAACTCCTGTTATCCAGGAGGAGGCTACCTTTTCCAAGCATTTAAAGTCTAGACAGTGAAGGTTATTCCTTTAACATCTGGGATTTAAAGGCTTCCCAGGGATACCACCAGCACCTCAGAGCTAATTCCTGCCTGTTGGGGTGAGCCCTGGATTCAGCATCCTCATGGTACAGTCTGACACCCCAGCCCAGAGTGGGATGAGGCATGTCCCAGGTTCTTGCAGAAGGAGCATTTATGGACTCACTCCTCCCTAAGCTTCCTGTGTTTGAACATTCTGTTTCACCTTGACATTCCATGGGAGCCAGCTGCTGCCTTTCCCAGCTGATAGGCCTTATCTGCTTGGAGGACTTTCCCCCAAGGTGGAGTCATGCTGCAGGATCACCTTTGGCAGTGGGAAGGTGCTGTTTCAGGAGGGTGATGGGATTTTAGGGTCCTTGGGGGAAATGGAGGCAGGACCAATGTTCTGCTTGTTCCTTGTGCCTCAACTTCCCAGAAATCCATTCTTTTTTTGCTATTCCTGTGTTCAGTGCTGCTTGCCTGGATCGGATACTCAGCTGGGTGTTTATCAGTGACTTCTTCCACCCAGTTCCATGCTCAGGATGACTTTCAGATGAGTGCTGGCTATCAGCCAGGCAAGCATGCAATATCTCTGCCTTTTAATAGCATTTTGGGGGTCAAGGCAGATCCTTTTCAGCCCTAACATGCTCTTGTGCAAATACCAGCAGGCCAGCAGCAAAATGTCCTTCAATAAACATCTCCCAAATGAAAGACAAAAAGTCTCTTTGCTCCTGAAAGGTGGAGTTTTGAGACTTGTCAAAGACCATGGGGTTGTTGGGAAGGAGGAAAAGGGCTGGTGCTTGCAAATACTTCTCGTCTTTGAGCTCACTCCTAGGATTTAAACATAGGAATATGGTTTGGTTTAGCTGGAGGAGATATATGGCTTTTGGAGGAGATGGGCTAAGGAGACAAACCCCTAAACCCCTTTTGAATTTCAAACAAACAAATGCTGAACATATTTTATTGTCTTTTAATTTAATAGTGTTCTGTATCTCCCACAGACTGCAGGTAAGTGCCTGGAATATTGAGGCACTGTTGGGTTATATTGATCACGGGGAAAAATCATGAGGGATGTGGAAGGAAATAAATTAATTCCTTCTGTATGTTTTGGTATATTCCTGAAGAATGAGGAAGCTCTGCCTTCCTGGAATTTCAAATGCCTTTGGATGTGTGATCAGATCCCATGTGAGACCAAGTGGTGTGTTTTGGCTCTGCGTTCGGGGTTTTTTTACATTTCTTGAAGTTATTAGAGAAGCACACAATCCTGGCAAGAAGCAGATTTCTTTACGTCCTGCCTAATGCTGAAACTCCTGTCTGTGTTTCCAAATTTTTCTGGAAACAAGACTAATGTCCATTTTAACAAAAATAGAAGTTGGGCTAAGGCACTTTCTGCTCTTCTGTGTATGAGAGGGAGGGGATTGAGAGGGAAAATGAGAGAGGCTCCACAGCATTTCCAATCAAATCCATGGTCTGATGATTGTCTTAATTTCAATTAGTGAAAACATCCTCCAAGAGGCTGAGGCCAGCTGCAGATGCTCCAGGGAATTCAGAGACTCCTTCTCTCTGAAAGCTGAAATGAATTTGCTAGAAGCACCAATCTGATGGATTGTGCTGGGCATGTAATGGCAATTCAGACTTGCAGTGGGAATTATTGATAGATGGTGCTTAAATGGACTTGAGCAATCTTTCACCCATAGCTGGATGATGCTGCTAAAAACACCAGAGCCTTGAGTGACAGCTCAAGTCTATTTCTGACGTGCAGAGAAAGCAGGAAGGCTTTAACAGAGCAAAGTGAGGAATGTTTATTGTTCTGTTAGCCAGGATTTGCTGCTAAAATGGTGCTGGCTTAAAATTTCTTGCCTTTAACTTGCCTGGAAGTTAATTGACTTCAGTGGGAATGAAGGACAGAGGTGGGAAAATCCCCCTCAAGCTATGAAACTCAGGGAGGCTGCAGCTCCATGCCAGCATTTAGCAATTTCCCTCAGAAAGGCTCTTGCACGCACTGGATGGATGTTTTAGCCACTAGTCAGGATATAACCATGATTCCAGAAGGTTCTGCGAGTGGCAGGCCTGGCTCACCAGGAGGAACTGGGATTTCAGGCCAGGACCTCAGAGCACGTCTTTGTTTCTCGGTACGGCTCCTGTAGGGTCTGGGCTGCTCCTACAGAAGCTGTTCTGCTTCTGAAAACGCTCCTGGAAATGTGAAATCAGGGGCTCCTGTGTCAGCTCAGGAGTTCTTTCGGATCACAGCTTTAGGTTTGACTGTCCAGCTTCTACCCCAGGATCTCTTCCCACAAAACACTGGTACAGGGTTGTTTATCTTGGCTAAAAATAATTAGTAACGACTTTGGTTGCGTGGTCTTAGGTTCTGGTTTAGTCTCTTCAACCGAGCTCCCATGACTCCCTGTCAGCAGCTGCTGCAGGGACTCATACTGAGTAGAATTTGTGACAGTTCAGCAGTTCTTGTATTGTTAATTTGTCAGACAGAAGGGTTTTCTCAATTGCTGCTCCTCTGTTGCTGTCCCCATTCTTCCTCACCTTGAAGAGGGGAAAAATCCCAAACCAAATTAGTATAATCCCATGGTTTTACAGCAGAAATCACACCTGAGGCACTGAATGTGACTTGGGGGTATCCTTGGACACTGTGGGTGTCAGTTCTTACAACACACCAAATTCAGGGGCATTTCTTAACAAAAGCGGGGTTTGTGAATTATTACACAGCAGTTGTGTTAGCTCAGAAATGGATTTCATTCAGTATGAAATCCTGTGAAATATTAAGACAGTTTCTGAGCTGGTCCTCCTTAAAGAAAAAGGTGGAAGAACTTCACACTCCTACAAGGATTGGGGTTTAATTTCTTCACTGGCATTTTTCTTTCCATTCTCTGATTCTATCTTCCCCCCTGACATTTACTCTGAAGAGGCTGTAGCAGCTTTCACACCTTGTCTTGATAACCTACTGCTACTTTGTTGAATAACTTTTTGGCTTTAATTGAATGAAACCTTCATGGATGAAGAATTGGATGAAACCTTCACTAAGCCTCTTCCTATGGCAGGAGGTTGGAGCTGGAGACTCTTTAGGGTCCTTTCCAAGCCAAACCATTCCATGATTGTTCTTTCTCCTAAAAGCCTGGAATCTACAGCTGCTCAAGCAGGTGCTGCCCTCTACTCTGCCCGGATAATTGCATTTCAGCAATCCCTACAGCACCTTGGAATGCCGTAATACACTTCACAGCTTTGCTATGCTCAGCACACCTGAGTCCCTATGTGTCTGGAATGATGTCCTCACCTCTGGCATGCTCATCATTATTTATGAGGCCATGGCAGGAGTGTATTGGTATTTTTTAGGTGTTACCCAAGCTCTTAGCCCTGCAGGCCACATTTTGATCTCCGGACTTAGAGCAAGGAGCCTTTGTCCCACAGAAAGAGTTAATTGTGAAATGAGTTCTGCTTGATGAGATCAGTGATTTACTGCTCTGTTTGGAAACTACCTGGGCTGAAAGCATTTTAAAAATAAAGTTGGCATCAGGAGTTGGGCTACGTGGTGCATACAGTTTGGATCCATGAGCTAATAACTGGTTCATTTTCAGATACACAGCCAGACTGCTGTTGTTAAGATGATGGAGCAACACTCCTGGTGCTCTTAGAACTTGTTGCCATAGTTTTGTGACAAGGTTCATTAAGCACTGTGTTAATTTCTAGGTTGTTTGAATAAAATCAGAGCTAGTTATATTTAGAGATGCTTCCAAACTGCCCCTCCAGAGGTGAAAAAGCTGGGTTGTGGTCCAGCTTTGTCTTGGAGAGCTGAGTTTAGAGGCAGAGGGGTCTGTTGGCTCATTCAGAGTAATTGAGCTGTGAACATTTTGAATGGCGAGGGAGCTATAGAAATGAAGCTTCTGTGATGTCAGTATTTTAAACAATAACAAAAAAATACTCACCCAGAATATAATGGATGGGGAAAGTGTCTCTGTCCAGAGAGGAGCTTCTTTCTTGTGGCTGTGCTCTGTTGCTTGTATTTGTTGTCTTTTTCACAGCCAGGTGAAAAAACTGACAGGTTTTGTCCCTGTTGGTGGGTTTACCTTTTTCTGCTGGCTTAGCAAATGCTTTGGTGGGGCTGCAGCTTCCCCCTGATGCTTTCTGGGCCCTCCAGATGAAGGCAGAGGTTGCAGCAGAGCTGTTGCAGGCAGTGGGGTGGAGGCTTGGCCTGGGTGCACTAAAAGCTGGGTGTGAGCTCTGACAGGTGACTGCTCACCAGGAGACTGCCCTGCTCAGAGGCTGTTAATTGATTCCCCTCCCTCCCCAAAATGAAGATGGGTGCATTAAGAAAGCAGTTGGCTCTGCCACTTGACCCAGAGGAACGTTTCCATTAAGTTGCAGGATCTGTATCCCTGGAGGAGCAGATGGTTCCTGCCAGCGCCTGATGCAGAGAACAAAGAGCTGCTTTCCTGAGACAAGTGCAATGGGCTGAGCCGCGTGCTGTCCATGGGGTTTGGCCTCTGTAGAAGGAGCAGAGAAACACTCAAGGGGCTCTAAGGAAGAGCTGTGCCCACACAAGACATTTTATTTGTTACCTGACTTTGTTGGGAGCTCTTTTCTTGCGTTTCTGTCTCAAGGCTTGGTGCTGCTGGGGAAAGACCAGATGCTCCCTGTTTATACATGCTTTACTGGAGTGTTTCCTTTTGTTTGGAGGATCCTCTTTGAACTTAGGAATGAAAATAGCTTTGATTGCTGCCTCTTAAATTATTTGGAAGCAGTGTGGTTAGGGGAAGATATCCAAAGTTTAATCAGTGGGTCCCATATCTCTGCCTGGAGAGCTGCAGGAGATGGGAATTTGCTGCAAGAGCAGCTGTGGATGAGAGCATGGGGGAACTGTGCTTTTTTTAGTGTCTTCTAGTAAAGCACTATTTGGGGAACATTCTGCCAAAGTGGGGTGTTCAAGCAGCTGTGAGTCTGAATCAGAAACTTCTAACATTTTAACACTGGGATTTACTCCTGTGACTTAACAGTAGAGCCTTGAGATGAATTGTGATGGCGCCTGTATCCAAGCCACCTCTTTAAATGAAACCTCTCCATGTTTGTACCTCTGCTGGTGGAGGGGATCTGCCCTCTTTGTGTGGAGTACACCTGGAGTCTGATGCTGGTGGTGTTTCCCCCAGCTGCAGCAATCCTGGGAATGCCTGCTCTGCTCAGTCCAAACCATGAGTCACAGAATGGGGTGGGGAGGATAGAGCAGTATTGAAAAACATATAATTAAAAGCAGAGACGTGCAAAGAAGCTGAGTATAAGAATCCCAGTGCAGTGCTATTTGTGCTCCTTGTGCTGCATCGGTGGCCCCTCTGACTCCCTCTTCCGTGGATGCAGTTTGTCCCTAAGGATGTCTTTTGTCACCACTAGGGGTTCAGTCGCAGGGATGGAACCAGGGAAGCTGTAATGGAAGGAAGCCAAGTGGGTGCTGGTGTCCCTGGCAGCAGCTCTGGTCCCAAAAGTCTTGCTTTAAGCCCCGCTCTTTCAATATCAATTCCCTGTTGGGAGCTCTGCTTTCATGCGACTCCAGTTCTGAGCTGGTTTAGGGCATTTGCTTTTCATCTATCACCTGGGAATTCTGTGCTGGCAGGGGAGATGGGAGGGCTGTGGGTGAGCCTAAGCTCGGCATGCCCACCTGGGGCCCTGTGCTGCCTGCAAGGAGACGCCTGCTCCCTCCCAGCTTCGGGAGGAGAGAGAGGAGAACACCTCGGCCTGCCTGTGCCAGCTGCATGTCTGGCAGTGCTGAGAGCTGGGGAACTGTGCCCTGTGCGCTGCTGGGGGAGGAGCCGTGTGCCAGGGCTCATCTGCCCCTTGCTGCCCTTCATTCCAGCCTCTCCAGGCACCTAAAAGCTGTTTTTGCTCCTTCCCAAAGGTGTTCACCAGCCAGCTGGCAGCAGAGATCTGCAAACAGCATGGCTTTACCTCAAAAGTGCTCCCAGGTTGTTTGGGCTGGGCATGGCAGGTTGGAAATCTGGCTGGAATTTAGGGTGAGACAGTCCCTGTCCTGAAGGGTTTGGTGTTTTCTCACCCTCTGGAGAGTCTGGTGGCACAGCAGGGTTGAGGTCGCGTAGCTGCTTTGGTGGCAGAGGAGGGGACCCTGTGTGGAGGCCCAGCAGGAGCTGGGGTTGCAAACAAAGCATCGTATTCCTGCTGCCCCCAGCATTTTCCCGGCAGGTTCACACCTTCAGGTGGGGCCTGAGAGCACCTCTGCTCCTCCCTGTTGGTTTTGCATGCCTGGAAAAGGCTCAGGGAATGTGGCAGTGACAAGCAGGGCTGTTGGAAGCCAGGTTTCCCTGGGCACATCCTCTTACTCCTCCTCTGAGGCAGAACTTGGGAACAAAGCACATTTTCTGCCATTTACAGGGCTCTGCCTTGCACAAGAACAAGCTTGCAGAAACCCATGTTCCTGGCAAGGGCTGGGAAGTGGGTGGGATAGCACAAACAGGCTGGAGATGGAGAAATCCAGCCTCAGAAAGGAACTTTCACTCTGTCCTGTGGTGCCTCAGGCAGGGATTTGGATCTGAGGAATAGATCCTGCATCAAAATTTGGAAGAAATGCATAAAAGTGGGAGATCTGGGGAGCAGTGAGAGCATAGCCTTAGGCTCACTCTGTGTTTCAGTGCTGTACAACTGACACTGCAGGTCTGGCTCTGCAGCGCTCTTGTTCTCCCTCCTGCCTCCTTCCTGGTTGGAATTTCTGCTGGCTGCACACAGGCTCAGGTCAGGGAGGGCTTTCCCATGTCACTCAAGTGAACCTGTTCTTGGGTCCTGGACTTGTGTGGGTCTCCAGAGCTGACTGAGGGGTGAAGAGCCTGGGTTTTCCACACCCCTTGCCTCTGAGTGCCGTCCTGCATTCAGGTCATTGTCCAACCCTGTCTAACAGGGAATTATGCATTTCAGGGGAAATGGGGGGGATTTGGGGATGCTGAGGTGTTGCCAGCTGGCAGAAGAAAGACAAAGATATGATTCTTTCCCCATTTCTTGCTTAGAGTAAGGGGTACAGGAGAGGGAAGCTAAAAAAAAAAATCCTTAAAATAGTCTGATTCCAGGGATTCATGCCTTCCTCCAGTCTGATAGGACCAGAGCGTGAGATGACAGGCACAAAACAAAACCCTTTGTCCCTGCTTTCCCTTGTGCAGGATTTTGCCATTCAGCAGGACCCAAAGCAAAGCTGACCTGTTCACACAGAGGAAAGGATGTCAGAAAAGGGCTACAATATAATCAAATTCAGCCTGATCCTTTCTGGAGGAGCCAAGAATGGGGACAACCAAAAGGAACTGAAGTTTTTTGCTTCTCCTGAGTTTCCTTGGGGTCTCTGGATAGAAAAGCAGCTTTGCCTGGGTTGGCTCCTACTCTCTTCTCCCATTTTTAGTCCCTTGGCATGAATGTGGATTATTTCAAAGAGTAAATTGAGTTCATGAATTAATTGAATTAAAGTCATTGATGCAAATAGTACTTGGGAATGTAACATGAACTTCAGAGAGAAATTTTGATTGGTATGTGTATGGAAAAGCCACGTCCAGGAGAGATGGCATTAGATGGTTTTCAGCATGGGAACTCCTAGATTAGAATAGAAGTCTGTTCTTTCTGGGGGCAAATCTCAAGTCAAACACTTCCTAAAGGATGGAATTGAGTTTTGATTTAATTTTTCCTCTTAACATTTAATCTGGAATTACTCTGACACAAATCTGGAGGAATAAAGGGATCATTTGGAGTTTTCTGGGGACTCCATAATGCTGGCACTACTAGAATTAAACAGGAATTCCGAGGCAGGTTATATTTTCAGGCCTGCCTGCTGTGGATATAGAGACAGGCCTCAAAACAGGCTGAAAGAACAGGCAATATCATGCATGTGGAAGGCTTTGAATGCTGCTATAATCCCTGGGAAAAGGACTGGGTGGTACTGTAGGTCAGCATTCAAGGTGTTTAAAACCATACCCAAATGATTACTTGAATGTGGTACAATGATGAAGGAGTCTGAGTTTTAAAAAATGCCCTTGTGCAGAGAAGCAGATCCTGAGAGCCCTCCTTGCCATTCCTCTGCCCAGAGCAAACTCTTTTAAAATTATGTATTATTTCATCTCCCTGCATGTACAAGCTGTGCTTCTGACTGAGCTATCAGATCTGGCAACCTGGGGGAGACTTTCACCCCTGGATCCTTTCCAGCCTCTCCCTTCAGCCAAAGCAACACCTGGCTGTGCTTGCAGGACCTCCTGTGCTTATGGTACTTAGCCACTGACCTCCCTGGAGAGCCCAGAGCCTGCAGAGGGAAAGGTGGGAATCCTGTGAAGGCACATTGCCAGCCTCCAGCACCATTCCAGCTCTCCTCCCTCACAGAGATCTGCTCATCCAGGTGTGGCACTGTTTGAGGCTGAGGGGACATGGCCTGCTATGATTGTTTTGAGGGAGTTGTCTCATTTTTCCTGCCTTGAGGGGTCCTGGTTTGTGCCTGGTGCAAGATGAAATTCTTGCTGCTCAGGGATTAATAGCATGAGGTTTGGTTCCTCGCTGGCTCTGTCAGAAAGCAGGTGGGAAAGAGACTTTAATGTGAGATTTAATGAGGTACCAAGAGTCACTGCTGCAGGAGGTGAAGCCCCAAGCTGGTCTGAAAAGAGATTAATCTGCTCAGGGAGGAGGAATTGTGCAGATAAAGATACGAGGCAGAATCCAGGCCATTATCTCACTGTCCTGAAGTGAGATCTGGGTCCTACTAGCATCCCTGGGTGACCGTTCCTGTTCCCGCCTCTGGAATGCACATCACTGTGTCCCCTCTGGGTGACCATTCCCCATGTGTCCCTCTGGAAGGTGCATCCCTGGGTGCCCGTTCCCATCCCTGTGTCCCCTCTGGAATGCCCATTCCCCAGGTGCCCATTCCTGTGTCCCCTCCGGAAAGCCCCTCCCTGGGTGTCCGTTGCCTGGGTTCCTGTTCCCGTGTTCCCATTCCTTGTCCCCCCTCTGGAATTCCCATTCCCAGGTGCCCATTCCTGTCTCCCTTCTGGAAAGCCCGTTCCCTGGGTGCCCATTCCCTGGGTTCCAGTAATACCCCCTCTAGAATGTCCATTCTCCTTGTCCCCGTTCCCATGCCCATTCCCGTGTGCCCTCGGGAATGCACATTCCCCGGGTTCCCGTGTCCCCGTGTCCATTCCCGCGTTCCCGTTTATTCCCCTCTGTATTTCACCCCCTCGGCTGCAGCGGGAGCGGCGGTCACGAGAGGGCGCTGCAAGGATGCGGATTTGGGGCGATGTGTCCCGAACCATCCCAGGGCTGGAGCTAGCAGGAAAAAGGAGCCTTTTCTCCTCTCCCCCTCCGTTTGAGCCGTAAATCAGCGTCCTGGAGCTTTGAAACAAGGCTGGAGTGGAGTACACCCGGCATCCCTGCTCTTTGCTGGTTTTCTTTCCTACCAGGAGACTTATTTCCTGCAGCTTTTGCAGGTCTGTTGAATTTTACTCATCTTCCTTCAGTCCTGTTAAGAGTCCCAGGTGTTTCAGGGAACATTATGGTTTCTGTATCATGAATTCCGGAGATAGGTCCCTGAACTGAGAGCAAAGGAACAAACAGAAGAGACAGTTTCAAAATTGTGTTTTGTTCCAGTTGAGATGTTACAGTTTCCATCTTGTTTCCCTGAATTTATTTTGTGCTTGGTTTCCTGGTTCCAAAGGGTGACAGGGAGAAGTTTCCCTAGGAATTACTGTCTTGCCTATGATGGAAGGCTCTGCAGGAACAAATCCTCCTCCCTCAACTGAACGTCAGAGAAAATTTGGAAACCGTTTGAAATTAAAATGCTTATTTTGCCCTTTCACTTTGGCCTTATAATTATCCTGGCTCAATTTGGTTCCAATTTTTGGACTACACAATAAATATTCTATCTTGGAATATCTCAGAATTTTCATTCTGCAAAATATCTCAAGATCTGACTTTCATTTTTTCCTTTCAACCTGAAATCAGGAGGAAATGAAATCAACGGCCTGGCATCTCTTTTGGAGAGAGAATCCTGTTTTCTGATCTCTCCCTGACACTGGCTTTCTGATGTTGTTGGTGTGTTGACCCGGGATGATGGCTCTGCTGGGCTGGAATGTGTTCTTAGGAAGTCTCTCACTTCATCCTCTGCCTGACATTTGTGCTGAGGCCAAGTCAAACCTCAATGCAGTTTGAACGCTGATCGGCAGATGGGAAGCCTCAAGAAATATTTTATCTGGCAGAAGATTTTTGTCTTGGAATAAGAGCCTTTGGGCTGGGGGGTGGAGCAGGGATGTTGATGGGAATTTGCAGGTAGAGAGAGAGAATATTTTTGACCTTCAAGTATGAAGCATACTGAGAGCACTGCGCAGCCTAGAGCAGAAGAGCAGCTCAGTGCTCAACAGCAAACCCAAGCTCTGGGGGTGCAGAGGCTGAATCTGTGCCTGGTGCTGGCAGTTCTGCTCCTTCCCCTGCTGATGGCAGCGCCCAGGCTGTGCCAGGGCAGGAATCACCCACAGGCTCTGTGAGCCCTGTGCTGGGCACTGTGCTGTCAGCCTGAGCTGCCTGCTCAAAGAAATTCTCCCCTTCCTTGCTTTTCCACCCTGTCCAAGGGCTTGCCCCTGGCTGCAGGATGGCACACAGGAATCTCCCAGCCTGGAGGGTTCTGCTGGTGCTCAGCAAGCAGCAGGGGAGCAGTTGGTGCTCCAGGGAAGGCAATCCCTGCAGGACAGCCCCTTCCTAGGAGAGTGCCACCCCTTTAATCATCTTTAAATGCACTGAGTTTATTCCAGCAAAAATCAGCGCTCGGGTTGAAGAAGTATTCCTCAGGCTGCTCAATTTGTCAAAAATTGAAAGCACAAATAACGTCTGGAGGGAGCTTTTTTTCCAAAGCATGGATATTCAGTTCCAAGTCTGAAATGTCTCCCTCTTCATGTAGTCATTTATCAAATAGTGTAACATTAAAGCAACACCCATTTCTGGTAATAAACCAAGAAATTGGAGTTTTGCTTGCAAAATAAGATGAAGTTTTGATAATTTAATAATAACAATAAAAAGACGTTTATTTTTTTGGGGTTTTTTCCAAGTGGCAAAACACAGCACTTCCTGCAAAGTGGCAAATAAGCAACTGAAGAAAAGACAGAGCCTGCTCTGAGCTGTGAGGTTTAAATCAAAACATGCACACTTAAAAATATTTCAGGTTTTTAGAGGCCCTGGAAAGGAGGAAGAGCAATTCATCTGCCTTGGGTTTAGGGTGGTGGCTTGGGTTGTTCAAAGAAGAGAGCACGTGTGTGGGAATACTCGCCTGGAAAATGAAGATACTCCTCATCAAAGAGGGAACCTGCAAACGTGTGTTGCATAAAGGGGGAAATTCCATGCATTCTTGGGGAAATTGCAACTTCTTCACCTCAGGACTGAGCCTGTGAAATGCTTGTAGACCATCCTGGGAGTCAGTGTCCAGGGCTGGCAGAAGATGCAGGAGAGAGGCAGGGGCTCAGAGTGCCCCTGGGGGAGGAGGAAAGGAGGAACTTGCTGCTCCTCAAGGACTGGACATTTCTTCCCAGCACAGCGTTGCAGTCATGCTGATAACCACAGCTCCACCTGGCCCTCAGTTACTCACTGAGACCCCACCACCACTGGGAGGCTGCACGCATGAGAGGCAGCAGTGTTTAAGCTGTTAATTGGATGGGTAAGTTCCCCTCTCCTGAGGGCTGAGGTGAACTTCCCATTGACCCCCAAACTGGTTTCTGGAGGCTGGAATGGAGCCCAAGGTGCTCAGAGCAGGTGTCTCTGACCAGCTTTTGCTGCACTTTGCAAAGCTGCTGGGCTGGGCTTGCTTCCAGGCTCATCGGGGGAATGTGGTGAGGAAAGGAAGGACGGGACCCCAGCCTTGCAGAAATCAGGGGCATCTCAGTTCCCATGCGGTCACCCAGCCTGATGCTTTGGTGCAGTAATGAGCTGCTGCTTCCCAGAATAATCTTCTGACTCTCTACTTGGGGGAAAGGGGAGATGTCAGTCCAAGTAATATTGGGCAGCTCTTCCCCTCTCCTGCCTCTGCTTCAGGCCGTTGTCCACTCCTCGACTTGTCCCTGCAGCTGCCTGCACCATCCTGACTCTGCAATGAAACTCAAAATTCTCTTATTTCCCCCTCAAGCCACCCACTGGAGTCCAGCTTGATGGAAGTGGCCAAGGAGCCCTGGAAGGACGGAGCTGTGTCCGTGGTGCCGTGGGAATCACAGGAAAGAAGACAATCAGGCTCAAATGTTTGGAGCTCCAGTGATGCTGGAGATAGGTTTGTAGGATTGGAAGTGGGTCAGGGCTGTATTTTCTCTATTACCAGCTGGTTTATCTCTCTGTGGGGAGGGAGGACAACCTTTCAGGTGGTTGTCTTTTTCTTGGGACATTCTTGGCCATGTGGTACTGCAAGTGCTGTTCCTCTGTGTAGTCCCTGCCATGGGAGCCTTATTCCCACTTGTGCTGAGATTTCCCCAAAATGCATCAAACCAACAGGATTAAACCCATGACTGCTGTCAGGCAAGCCTTAAGGTAGAGCTGATCCATGTTCTCCACCTCCCCTGTGGCCTCCCTACTCTTTTTAGGGCTACTTTTCTTACTCTTAGGTGTTTGAAAGTTTCCAAAACTCAATGTCTGGATCTGGAGAGCAGCTCACATGCTTCAACAGATGAATGATGTCGCTCTTTGTGTGTTCACTGCCAAAATATTCCTCTGCCTTCCTCGCCTTCATCTGTCCAGTAGCTTTAAGTGGCTTTCCAAATGTGTTTATCTGGCATTCTTTGCATTTTTACCCTCCATCCTGTGCCTGGGAAGCGACTGGGCCCTTGGATGCTGGAATCAGTACTTAATGTACGTCTGGCATGCGGAGTTATCTAGAGGAGATGATCCCGTTGAAGGAAGAAGAGTACAGGAATTGGTGCCCGCAGTGAAAATGCAGGTGATAAATGTACCCTGTGAGCACATTCCTGGTCCGTGTGTCCCGGCATCGCTCACCAATCCCTCCTAGGAAGAAGGAGAGGGAAGCAGGGAGCTGTAAATTACAGCTTGGCTTAATTGGCTGGCTCGGGTACAGGAGGCTGGGCTGGGAATACACAAAATATCTTTATGTAGAAAAGTGGTTCTTAGCAGGGGATGCAGTGAAATGGGGGTTTCAAGCAGTTGGTGTCTTGTGGTTGGATCCTCTGGTGTCTGAGAAGGTGCAAACTCCAACTGAAGCTTTTCCTGCCGTTGGGGCTTTCTTAATATTCCTCCCTCCCCTGTGGATTCTCCAGTGTCTAATAATATTCCTAATAAGCTGCAACGTGAGCTCAACAATTTCTTTCAGTGTGGGGCATTAATAGGTCTCAGGGCATGAGAGAGAGCCCTATTTTTATAAAACTTGTAAGAACTGTAAGACCTCTGCCCCTTCCACCGAGCTGGGTTGGAATTGGCCAACAAATTTGGAAGTTATTTGAGACGGGGGAGATGAGTATGTTTGTTTTATTTATGTTTTATATATGTATCCCACATGCAGACTGACTGCAGAAACCTCATTTCTTAAGAGACCGAGCTTAAACCTTATGTTTTGCCTCTCTATTGTAATAAACCGTGTCTCCTTTTATTTACCCACCTGTAGGATTTGATGATTTCCCCTTTCCCCCCAGTGCTCAATTTTCCCATATCCTGTTCCCAAAAGGGCTGGGGCCCTTCCCAAGGGATGGTTTCGTGCTGTTCCCCAGGAGGGCTGCCCTGAAGGATGCACGTTTGGAGGTGCACATATGTTACATTGCATTCCTTGCTCAGCAGCAACAGGGAAAAGGAAACACCAAGAGAGCCCGCTCTGGCCTTCCCCAAACCCACTTCAGATTTGTGGGGTTGCTTTTGAATCTGTCAAAGGCACCTATATCCCCACAGGGGGAAAACCTTTAACAACACAGGAATAGGAGCAGCAGGAGAACTTTCCTTTAGCCCAGGAGGCTACTTCCGCTGAATTTGATAGGATCTTTTGAGGACTGATGCTTTTGGCGACACCTGAAAACCCAGAATTTGAACCCCCTGAGCCACCACACTTTTAGTGCTCCCCCAGCCCGCGTGTGCACACCAATTACCCCTCACGCACGCACCGCTGTGTCCGTGCTCTCCTCTCCTGGCATTCCAGCCCGCTCAGGTTGACCTTGTCTCTCTCAGTGATTTAGGTTTTAGAGAAGGAATGGGTAAGGATTTGCTTTGACATTTAAAGGCAATCCAGGTAATTGATAGCACTGGCAGCATCCATCTCTCCCCCCATATATCTGCACAACAGTATCTATTTTTGACGTAGCTGACACGCCATTTCCTTTGGCAGCCCAGGGGCGGCTCATCTTTAAATTAAACTCGTCTCCGACCCCTCCAATCTGCGAGCTGTGCAGAGGCAGACACGGGTGGGGTATTTCATCTGGAGACTGTGCAGGCATATTTGAGCAGGGTGATGTATTATCAAAAGGGCTCTGCATTACTGCTAGCTGGAACCAAAACAAGCTCTAAAGTATTAACTAATGACATGGGAAGTCCCTTAGGTATCTAATCACCTTTAATGTTCAGATTTAGAAGACAACTTTAAAGGAAGAAAAAGAGATTAGCGGGTCAGGTCAGAGCACCCCTTCCCCCCTCCCTCCGCCCCCAAAATACAATTGGCTTTTTAAAGTCAAAACCAGATTCATATTTCACCTCATCAGTAAATACACCATTAAAACCCTAGCCTTGGAGCTTGCATCTTGGAGCAAAGCTTTGCTCACATTTGGAGGGGTTTGAACCTTTGGCTTGTATCAAAAGTAGTGATGGGGTTGGGGGGGGGGGGGG
>VWZN01017360.1:28610-41727 GCA_013396955.1 Regulus satrapa | reverse complement strand
ACAAAAAAAAAAAAAAAAAACAACCAAAAAAAAACCCGAACTACTTTGCTACTTTGCTGCTTCTGCAATTCAAATCTTTAGGTAGAAACATAAATTATCCACCGGGATATTATTTTTAATTAAAATTTCCTTTCCTGAAGGAGTTTTTTTTAACTTCTCCTCGGTTTTCCTGAAGGTTTTTTTCTTTTTCCCTCGGATTTCATATTTTCATTAATTGAAGGATTCTTAAGACATGTCTTGCAGCGGGGTTGGTGTTTTTGAGACTTTGATGGAAAACAGCCCACTTGGTTTGGTTTGGTTTGGTTTGGTTTGGTTTGGTGAATGGTTTGGGGGGGAAACGCATAGCTTTGGAACAACTCGGGAGTGGAACGCTCGGAGCTCCTCAGACATGTCACTGAGCGCTGCTCACACACACACACACACACACACACACACACACACACACACACACACAAATCCCGTGTTTTTCCAATGAGCTCTTGAATGTCAAGCTCCTCACTAAAGCTTCGGAGGGGCAAACCTAAATTTATACCTCTCCAGCCAGTTTGTAGCACCTAAATAGACATGGAGAAGTGCTGGACCCTCGCGAATCTGGGTGAAGAGGAGGCGCACAGCTCTGGTTGATCGCCCCTAAAATCGAGCCCTTTTCCTCTCGCTGCCTACACGCGACTTGAGCTGCCTTTATAATTTCCTCCCAGAGAAGAGCCGGAGGATCAAGGAGAAGCTCCTCTGTGTCCCGAAATTCGGGGACTCGAAGCGCTCGGTGGAGTTGCAAAGGTTTGGGAGGGGCAGGGCACCGCACCTGCTTTGTGTCAGACGGGGACAAGGACAGAGCGGAGCCACCCAGCCCCAGCTCCCGGCATTCCAGAGGTGCCCCTGGAGCATCCACACCACAAAACACCTCCTGCTGCCTGGGAGCAAATATTCAGGTGCTGGTAGAAGGGAGCAAGTTCTGGAGGAGCCCAGGACCAGGGGGAGCTTGGCAGGGGATGTTCAATGCTCCAACACCCCCAGGTTTTCCTGTCTTTTGGTTTGGTGTTTTGTCTGCCAGAGGTGTCCCCTCCATCCATTTCAGGCTAAAGAGGCAACAGCACCTGAAATGTAGTAAAAATATTAAAAAGAGAAAGGAGAATTAGCTTCTTTTTGTATCCTGGGGAGTTCCTTTAGGAAGGGAAAAGGGGGATTGTTCTGGTTGCTTGGAGCTGGCGAGTATCAAGGCAATGTCCTGTTTTCTCACGGGGGCTCTCCAGGAATGCCGAGGTCCTGCCCCAGTGTCTGCAGCTCTGCTGGCCTGGCCGTGCTGCTCTCTGCCCCCCCATCCCAGCAGATAAGGCAGGCAGACGGGGACTGAGGGCACAGACCGAATTACAGGGGCAGGTTCATCTGCTGATCCGTCTTAGTGGTTTCATGGACTTTTTTCCTTTTTCCTGTAATTTCGGAATCAGTCATTCTGCTATCAGCTTGCTCTAGAGATGGATGAGTAACACCAGTGAGATAAAAGAGTCAAGCCTCCCTTTCCTGTGATTTGGCTGCTTTTTGTTAACAGTGTTGAGTGCCATTATTTCCCACAAGAAACATCTGGAAAATCATCGATGTGTGCTGGAGAAAGTGGCTCTTCTCTGCTCCGTGCTCCCCTTTGATCCAACATGGAGCACAATTCATGGCCTCTTGAGATCTCAGCTGCCATCCTGAGATATTTTTCACTCTCCTATGCTGTGGCTCATTCGAACCACTTTAAGAAAATATGAATGTTAGCTGCTTTTTGTCTTAGATTGTGTTTATTTATGAATTTGTGACAGCAAGGCCAATGCCAGGAGGAGAATGGCATGGACCAGCTGGATAATCATGAGTGCAACCATTTGACTCGCTCCTCTGAGCTGGGTTGGCTTCACCTTTGTAGCAGCACACGACGGGAGGTTTGCAGAAGTCTGGGTGGCCGTGCAGCTTCCCAGCAATCAAAGAACAGATCTCCAGAGCCAAGAGCATCAGCTGCTAGGATTTGAGCTGAAGTATCTGGAGTAGGGGTGGATTCAGAGCCCTTTGGACTGGGGATAAAGAAGGGGGGAGCCGAGTGGGAAGGGTTTCGTGTGCTCGAGTTCAGCAGGAGCAGTAAGTTGTGCTCTGGTCTTTTTAACCAAGGGGGGCCACCCTGCGATTTGTGGCCATGTGCAGCACCCTGGTGCTTTGGATGTGGCTCCTGACCCAGGGATTTGTCGTGGCCAGGCAATGTCAGGCTGAGGCGACCCCTGGTTTGTTCTGGATACGAGTCAGGGCTGGAGGGGCTGGCATTAGACCCAGCCCTGTGTTCTGCACAGCCTGAGATCTTGATCCCTATGTCACTCACTCCCAGAGTCTTCCCCACCCCTGGTTTTGTGATTCCGGAGTGAAAAAGCATCTGGGTGGGGCTGAGTGACTGTGTGAAGCTTTTCCTGAAGTCCTGGCAGTACCGAGCAGGAACTCTGGACTCTGAGATGTTTGCCTGCTCGGTACCTCTGCTTTCCAGCACTCAATCCTGTAGTACTCAACTTGAAAGGTCCTGCTAATATGGGCAGGATCAAGCACAGGCCTACAAAGAGCAAGGGAGGTCATTATTTTCACAGGAACTGCAAGTCGGACCCTAAATCTTCAGAAGAGAGCAGTGCCTAGAAACCAGCTGTCTCATATATCTGCTGTGCTGAGCTGGTAGCAGGGAGGGGAGAATAAAAATGTGTTTTGCAGTATAATATTGCTTTGTGCCTCTAAAAAAGGCTCCTAATTTTATGTTTTAAAGGCAAACATTGCAGCTAATTGAAGAGCAGAGAGGGAAAAATGGATCTCCTTTTCTAAGTGCCAATAAGACTGGGTTCTGGGCCAGTGGTTCTGTGAGAGGTCTCCATTTACTACCTGTCCTAAACCTCAGGTATTTCAGAAGGAAAATGCCTGCCATATATTAAAGAGAAAAGTCATTANAAAAAAAAAGGACAGAGAAAACCCATATGACTGAATTTATGGCTTGTTTAGGAAGCACAAGGTAGCACTGAGAAAACATGAATGGGAGAAAGGGGGCATCCATGCAGCGGAAAGGGCTTTTACCACTTGCTGCCTTTCTAGTGCTGACCTCGGAAGAGGTCCACCACCAGGATGGCAGTGCCACTATCCCAGACCCTCCTCCTGCCTTTTCCAACAGCCCCCCTCACTTGAAGATCATAACCCTCCTCCTCCTCCTCTTCCCTGGGAGTTGGATTAGGCCTCATGCCCAGAAAGTCGCTGGGATTTTATTGCTCTGTTGAATGCACCCATTTGCCTCTGGAGGAAACTGCTCAAGCAGCCCTGAGCCAGCAGGAAAGTCAAGGCTTTGTGGGCATCTGGGCAGGAGCCAAGCTAAATGAGCAGGAGGCAAAGGAAAATGCTCTCAGGGACAGCAGATTAGGAGTGGGGCGTTGGCTCTGGGTAGGAGGATGCAGGAAGAGAGAAATGTGGGATTTTGCCATCACCACGATGGGAGCAGAGTGTCCAGAACGTGCGGTGTCAGACCAGAAGTCAAGGTGGTGACACACCTGTGGGCAGGTTAGATCAGTCCATGGGAAGAGCTGTGCTGTTCCCCAGGTTTCTGTGGTTCCAGAGGTCTGGGCAGAGCTTGGAGCATGAGTGTTCCCTCTAAATCAGGGAGTGGGACTAAGGTGGGCAGGAGACAGGCAGAGACACTGAGCTGGGTCATGCTGTGAACTCCTGGTGAGTTTCAGGCTTTCCTTTTGGACATTCAACTGGAATTAAAGATCTGAAAATCCTATCATAGACGGCATCTGTCCTTCCTAACCCATTTCCTTCTTGTCTTCAAGTTCAGCTGGGAGGTGCTGTGGCCATTCCATGGGACCAGCCTCAGGGATGGGCTGGTGGCCCCCCAGTTCTGCTGACAGAAGCCCAGGACCCCCCAGGATGGGAGTTCCAGCAGATGCTGTGTGCTGCTGCTGCTCCTCAGGCCCGTCCCCCTCTCTCACAATGCCCACAGGTGCTCTTCAGGTGCTCTGGAGGAAGGAAGTCAGAAAGCACCAGGGTGGAGCCGTGGCTCCCATCCCTCAGCATGAGCAGCAACAGGCAAATAGAACTTGGTTTGTTGTTTTTTCTCCTCAGCTTTGCAGCTGGTTCGATGTCCCAGCTCAGCTCTAGTGCCAACCACTGTGGAGAGGGGTGGGCTGCTCCCTGCTCCATCTCCATCCATCTCCTGCTGCCTGCTCAGGTGTCCCTCACACCAGGCTCAGCAGGGTCTGCCTGTGGGATGAGCAGGCTCAGCTGAGCTGATGGTGGATTATCCCCATGAAAATATGGCAAAGCAGATGGATTTTTTGTCAGATCAGGAGCTAAACTTGTCACTCTATGGCTCAATCCTGCATGGTTCTGATCCTTTCTCTGACTTGGAGTGGATTTGGTGCAGTGGAGACAAGGGAGGTGGCTTCTAATCCTTTCTTTGTTGCCAAAAGACTGTGGAGGGGGAAATGGGAAGCAATATCAGCCTGCTCTGAATGTGGAGGGATAGACAAAGATCTGAGGGGGAAGCAGATTTGTTTCTTCCTCTGCTGCTGATGTGCCCTGTGGTCTCAGGTGCTTCTCATCTTCCCGTGCCTGCCTTGTCCTATCCTCCTGCCACAGGAGCCCTGGAGAGATGGGGCCAGCCCCTGCCGTGTGTTTGTGGGATGCTTCACACGGTGGTGTCTGTCATGGGGTGGCCTCTGGACTCTATCACAGCCCTACTACTATTAATAATCCAGAGGATTAGAAAGATAAGCCAGTTACAGCAAGATTCGGGCTTGTCAGTGCTGGCCACTGACTTGTGGTATGTCCTAGGAGGGGAACTGCTCTGCTCTGTTTATTTACAGTCCATAACTTTGCAAATGGGCTAATAGAGGCTCAGGTTTTACTTCTTTGCAAACCCCTCAGCGTAGGAGACATCTGTGCTGACAGAATTATCTTTTTTCTTCTTTTTTTCCTCTCTTTTTTTCCCCCTTTAGCCTACAATGGGGCCTTTAAGGAGAGCTGGGCTTTAATTGGAGGTTCAGATGGATCCCTTCCCCTTGGCTTGGGGGAGGATGCCTGACAAGTAAAATACACACAGATTGAATCCGTGTATCTCAGTTATGGAGCACAGAATGCCACATATTTAATATCTGCTTCATCCCCGAGACTCAAAATCACTGTATTTATCTCTCGGTGAAGCACAATAAAGTGCTGCCTTCTTCCACGGGCTTTATTGCAGCCCGAGGCAGCAGCTGCTCAGGGTGGAGGTGTCTGCTGGGGGCAACCTAGCCCCAGGTCCCTGCTGGTCTGGCACGGGCAGCATTCCCGCTTATCCCAAGCCACCGGGGCTCCAGGCTCGCCGTGGGATGCTGGCAGGGCTGCCTCGGGGCCCGGAGCATCCCTGGGGTCACGGCAAGGTGAAAGTTGTTTATTCCCCGTTGGAGGATCTAATCGGAGCTGGAGCACAGGGACAGCCCCTTGCTGACTGATCTCCCTCTAGGGGTACTTTTCCTTTTCTTGATGCGATACTAAGTGGATTTTGTCTCCTGGCTGATAGAAGAGGGGGATTTACCCCCTCTGTGAGCAGTCGTGGTGTTCCTTTTGCAGAGGGGAACAACGAGGCTCAGGAAAGGCATTTTAAGAGCCAGCCTGGCCCTGAGGCTGAGCAGTCAATGTCCCCAGGCACCACCTGAGATGAAACCAAGGCACAGCACAGGGATGATGCTCTCACATGCACAGATAAATTCTTGGTCCTTCCTCCAGGTAGGGCTTCCCAGCCATGAGGTTTGAGTGAAATCAAGCTGTCCTCCAAAATCCAAGGATTTATGAGACCATCCAGCTCCCTCCAGCTGCTGTGGGACCTGACTTAGCCCGACCCAGCAGCCAAATTGTAGTTCAGCCACACATCTCTCTTTTCTATTCACACATCTCTCTCTTCTCTTTCCTGCTCTGGGGTTTTACAAGGGGATTCAGAGGAGATGCTGTGTGTGTGGAAGGAAGGGATGAGGTGCACGTGAGGGGTGCATGACAGATCTCACCTGGGATCAGCACAGCCACACTGAGCCATGGGAAGAGGGAGGAGGAGGAGCTGCTGAGGAATCTACCTGGGCTTGCCTTGCTGCTGGCGTGCAGCTCTTCAGCTGGGTGGCTGCCAAGGCACCTGCTGGGTTGTGTGTCAGCCCTCTACATACAGCGAGATGAAGTTTCTGCACCTTCTTCCCACTCTTTGCCATCAGCCCAAGAGCATTCCCTGCCCCACTGGGGAGATCTCAGCTCTGCGGTGCTGTGTAAATGTTACTATTCTGTGTTCCTGGAGAACATGGGGGGGTCCCTCCTGGCTGCTCTCAGCACAACACGGGTGTGGCGCAGCCCTTCCACAGAGTGAACCCCTTCTCCTTAGCGACCTCCTCTGCCACAGCAGGCCTTGAAGCCGTGTGAGAAAGGACAAATGAGTGGTGAAACTGAAGAAATTTGGCTGTCAAACTCATTCTTGAAAGGGATTTTCTGGTGTCCAGTCCTGAGGTTTGCTGCTGTGTGGGCAGCTTTTCTCATGGTTCTCCTCTGGGGATTCTCTGAACCCACAGTGAGGGCACTGATTTTTTCCCAGTCCATGTGGCACAGGAGCTGTTTCTAGGAGTGACAGCAGGCTGCTAAATGTGATGGAAATGGGGCCAGACACCCCAACACTGAGAATGGAGATGAGAGAGAAATGAGGCGCTGGAGGCAGGTCCAGGCATGAAGGACTCATCTCTCCCCTTAGGAATAAACACTGTTCTGCACCAAGCTGGCATCCCTGGGGATGACCCCAAATTCATGGCCTGTACCCTGAGCACGTCCCTAAAACAGAGTGATTTTTGCCTACAGAATAGATTAAATGAGGGTCTATTTAGCTCCTAGTCCCCCAAGTTTGCTCCAGGGTGGGCCCCTTCACCTAACCACATGCCCAAACCATGCTCCAGTCTGTTCCTGCTGGCTTGAGGTGTTGTTGGGGTCTCTGGAGGGTGGCAGTGGGGCTCTGGGCAATTTCTGGACCCAGATTTTAGGGATCATGTGGGCATTCTTTATTGGCATGTCCCCAGACTGGGCTCTTTCTTTCCAGGCTCTTGCTGCTCTCCCCTTTGACAGCACTGGGGCGAGTTAATAAATAACTCCAGGGATTCCCTGGGGTGGTACAGACTTGCTGATTCCCAGGGTGACCCTCCCTGCTGCTGACTGCCAGGTGCCTCCCCAGAACACAGAACCCATGTCTGGGGGAGCTCGTCCCCTCCCTGGGAGCCACGTGCAGGCCTCTTGTGACAAGGGCAGGGTTTACAGGAGAGGAGGGGAGGCTTTGGGCTTTTCACACTGGGATTTGGGAATGATCCCCTTCCCTGTTCCTCCTGAGTAGTTGGTCAGAAGTGTTTATCAAGGGCTAGAAAGGAAACCTGTGTGTATAATACCCTGGACCAGAAAGCCATAAAAATCTCCCTGCAACCACAGGAGCAGCCTGGCAGATTTGCAGCATTAATTTACTGCTGGCTTAAACAAATAGAGGCAGATTTGCACTCCTGCCTCCTGCCCTGCCATCCCACACTCTTGAGGGCAGCCAGGACAGGAGCCAGCTCTGCAATGGGATTCCCAGGGCTCTGCCCAGCTCTGGTGTCCCTGCAGGTGGCTGCTCTGACGGAGCAGTGATTCCTGCTGGAACCCCCCTCCCTCTGAGGGCAAAGGGGGCTAAGGAGTCTCCCTGTGGAGCTGCTGAGTTAATTGTCCCCATCCATGCTCTGAGCCTGCGGTGGATGCAGGGAAATGCTGCTTAACTCTGACCCCACTTCCTTTCTGGTGACACTAATTCGCCTGACCCTGGGTCTGCTGCTCCCCTTGCAGGGGAGGGAGAGAGGGAGGTGGGAAGTGGGCTCGGGAAAGGCAAGGCACTCCCTGATCCCACTGTCCTGCTGCTTGCTGAGCCTGCAGGAAAGCAGTGCCAGGCTCCAGAGCCAGGGCAGCAGCTCAGGGATCCACACTGAGGGATACGTTGTTCAGAATTTTATTTCAAAATGAGGAATTCGGATCCCAGATCCTGTGTGCGGGTGCTGTGTCTCTTGGGAATTCACATTTGAGCCTCATCTCTGGGTCTGACAGAGATAATTTAACTCAAATTTATATTAATGTTCCTAAAAGCTTCCTCACTGAAGTTCATTCTGCCTCTTTAGGATCATAAAACGTGGTCCTCAGGTTTTCCTGGACCTCACTTTTACATCTACTCCCTCTAATCACGTGATTCAAAGACAAGTATGAGAAGAGGCTCAGGTATTTTAATGTGTGGGGTTTGGATCAGGGGCCAGCTCCGAGCTGTGGCAGGAAGGGTCTGTGGTGGTCAGAACTTCTGATCCACGTCTCAAGTGCACCTCTAGGGAGAGATGCTGTGGCTTTGTCAAGCCTGTCACTCAAATGAGGATGTTTTCCCTTGGAAAAGCAGCAACATTTGTGGGCACAGCTCCATGGGATGGATGGATGGATGGATGGATGGATGGATGGATGGATGGATGGAAGGAAGGAAGGAAGGAAGGAAGGAAGGAAGGAAGGATGGCAGGCACACCCCTGGGATGCTCAGGGGATGGATTGTTCCTGCGGGAGGTGGAGCAGAGAGCAGCATTTCCACTGCTCCCAAAGAGTTGGCAGCTTGGGATTTCTGATAGTCACTTTGGTGTGTGGGTGCCTCCTTCAGGTTATTGGTCTTTGCAGGAACTATAGGCCTGGCCCAGATTGTGTTATCAGCCCACTGTAATCTCCTTGAAATCCCCAGAAAAATGGGGGTTTGGCCCAAGGAGAAAAATCTGGCCTTTGGAGCAGAAAAGAGGAGCATCTTTGTTCTCCTTTTGTCTTTTCTTCCTTTCCTCATCTCTTTGAGTACAGCCCTTCCCTCCCTGGAAGGTGCTGTCACTACACTCACCTTTCCAATTCCACATCCCAGCACTGGGATAAACCTCGGGCAAGTTTTCCAAAGGGCTGGAGGTGGTGTCAGGGCCATCTGCTCTCCAGGCCATTAGAAGAATTTGCAGGGTAAAGCTTTGCCATGTGTTCCCTGCAGATTACACACACCTTTGGCTGTGCTCTTGTTGTTAGCTGCTCATTATTGGGGGGTTTGAAAAGCTTTCCTTATAAATGCCCTGGGTCCCAACCACACGTGTTGTATCAGTGGTTTTATAATGACCCATTTGGAATTATTTAGCCAGGGAACCTTGGAGTTTTTTCCTTTCAATGTGTCCTTGTACGATGCCCAACTTCTACAGTTAGTCTATGAATGTACCCACACTATTAGATCCACTTGTTTATAATAGCAACCAAATGTCTTCAAATATTCAAACCTCCTTTTATTTTTTACAGCACTGCCAATAAGCCTTTACATGTTAACTCTTGGCCTCTCTGGGTAACCTCTTATTTAAAAGCAACTTAATTGACTTTACCAGGCCTGGGCTATTTTTCATTTCTTCCTAGAGGACTCATTACTGGAGATGGATGTTTATAAACTGGATCTGGATCCTTCTCTCTCTCTCTCTCTCTCTCTTTCACACACACACACACACACACACANGAGGACTCATTACTGGAGATGGATGTTTATAAACTGGATCTGGATCCTTCTCTCTCTCTCTCTCTCTCTCTCTTTCACACACACACACACACACACACACACACACACACACACACAAAACCAACCTATTTTACTCCTTCCTGCCTGTTTACATTAGCAGGCCATAATCATATGCATGGCTTCACATGGTTTGGCCAAGATTTTTGTAGTGGTGACCCAGTGGAAAGTGAAAAAAGCAAATAGGTGAACAGCCAGTGCAGAAAGAAAAGAGAAAAGTCTGAAACACTCAGGATTCTAGGGATTAGTGTCTAAATGAAACAGGCAGGATGAGAATAGAGGTCTGATTCTTTGGAGCAGGTAGGTTTGTGATGTCAAACAGGTGTAATGCAGAGATTCACTGGGCCCACAGTTGGGTTTTTAATTTCTTCTTTCCCTCTGGAAGTAGTGGAATCATAATTATTTAGGGAAAAGGGTGACTATTCAGGCTAAGCTACAATCCTCGGCGTAACAGGTCCACAAAAATTCTGCCCAATAACCTGCAAAAGCTTAAAGCATGAAAGTTTTATCTGTGTGAAACGCAGAAGGACACACACTCAAATTCTCAGCCTTGGAGCCCTGAATGCACCAAGCCCTCAGTGCAGCCTGTGCTGTAAGAACTTTCCTGGTGCCATTGGATCCACTCTGATTTCCATCAGGGGAACATCTGGTGCTTTGTGGTCATGTCCCTGGCTCAGTTAAATCCACAGACCTGTTCTGGCAGAGGGGCTCCCAAACCCTCTGTGTTTGTTCAGCATCTGGGCTGTTTTGTGTGAGCACTGCAAGGGCCACACTGCTCGCTGTGCCTCCATCTGTACCTCCTGAAATTCCTACGGGATGTGAGGGAGGTAGAAACACCCATCCTTCATGTTCTTTTTGCCCCATTTCCACTTTATGCCTGATCAATTGAGGGATTTTTTTTTTTTTTTTTGTCATTTTAAATCTCTGGTCAGCAGCATTTTCCCCCTTCTCAGACCCTTAGAAGTCACAGGGGAGGATTTTCCTGCTTTTTGTTTCATTTGCCCACATTCTGTTGTGTTTTGTCTTCTTTCCTGGGCCAGGTTCTTGCTCACCCAGCAGGTCCCCACCAGCTGCCACTGCTCTGGAGAATGACCCAAGCTGTGGGACCCCACATTTTTGGTGAGGTGCTTTTCCTCTGCCTGCAGCCCCTCACAGTTGATGTTATTTTCAGAGCTCCACAAGATGTCCCTGGGAGAGCTGAGAGAAAAAAAGTGGGCAGTCAGGCTCTGAGATTATCAGATTTATTTTATTTACTATAATCTGGTGTCTCCTGCATAATTTACCCCAAACTTTAACTGATTCAAGTCCATTTGGTGACACCTGCCAGAAGCACAGGGAGCCCCAAAATGTATGGGGCCTTCCCTGCACTGGCTGTTGAACCCTACCCTCAAAATTAAGGGTCTCTCCTACCCTTTTCAGCATGAGCAGTTCTTTTTTGCTGTTTTCCAATCTGGGGGGTTTTTTTGGCACTGCTCAGCAGGAGGATGCATGTCCCCCTGTGCCACCTCTGTGTGTGAGCAGCTCTCCCGCTGTGAGAGGGAGAGCTCAACTGCCCTCCTGCCATCTCCTCCCTGCAAACTCCAGGCTCACCTTCTGCCCCATCTCTCTCTGGGACTAATAATTTATTTTTACTGGACTGTGCATAAAACCACAATTAAAGAATCTGGATTTTGAATGATCCTCCAGCCACCTTTCCCTGAATTTCATCATCACTAATAATTCTGGGCTCTTTCTCTGTCCTTTCTTCCTGCTTTTCTCTGTCATTTTCCCTTCCCTTTTTAATCTTCTCTTGCCTTTCAT
Source organism: Regulus satrapa (assembly GCA_013396955.1). Classification (NCBI taxonomy): domain Eukaryota; kingdom Metazoa; phylum Chordata; class Aves; order Passeriformes; family Regulidae; genus Regulus; species Regulus satrapa. Next base: position 30,305 of record VWZN01017360.1, on the reverse strand, counting down.
GAACTCCCTTAACTGGGTAGCATCTTCCAGTTTTATTAATGGGCTGTGTAATCCATTTACTGGGTCATTAATGAAAATAGTAAATAAGGCCAGACCTAACAAAAGATCCTTAGAGTACTCTGCAAGATACCTCCCACAAGTGTAACACTTGGCTTGGTGCCTTTCTGGCAGGTCTGAATCCACAAAGCAACGTTCTTATTATTGTTATTATTATTGTTATTATTACTGGCACGAGGTGACAACCAGAAATCCCAGCCAAAGGCCGGGTTTTTGTGGCCATAGGCATGGTGCACACATGCTCTGGTTATTTATTAGAAAACAGCAGAGTTGCTCTGTCGGGGGGGCTGCTTTGGTCCAAGAGCGGCACAAAGAAGAGGCAGTCCCAGGGTGGCCACATCATGAAAGAAGTGACCTAAATGAAGGATGGGAAGGGTGACAAGGGGATCAAGGGCACTGCCAAAGGTTTGCCCTCTGACAGTGGGCCGGCCTCAGGCAGAAATCACTGGTCAAAAACCTATTTGTTTTTATCTTTTCAAAGTGTGTCAGCACAGAAGAAAGAAAACATAGAAAAAAATATAGAAAATATATAAAGTATTCTGTGCCTTCTGCTGCTGCTCACTAGTGCCTGGTAAGAGAGATGAGCAGAGGGGGTCAGGTTGATTTTTAAGCATCCCAAGTGGATCCCAAAGAGGGAGACGATGAAGTGAGAGCTCAGCAGGTGATGGCACAAAGCCACAGCGATCTGAACGGACATCAGAGTGGAATAGAGCAAAGCACCCAGTGAAAGAGATTCCGGTGGGTGCTTTTCTGCTGGAAAATGTCAAATTCCAGAGCTGCTTACAGCACCACAGCACCCAGCTCCCAGTCAAAATCCCAGTGTTCAGGCTTTTAAGGTCTCAAGTTAATTAAGATCAATGCCTGGATATGAAAATTGTGGGTATCAGATGTTTAAAGAAGTATTTGTGTGCATACACACAGATTTTTACTGACTATTCTTTTCATATCAGCACATTTATCGAACCTCCTGGATCCTGCAGGTTTAAGGCCTTCAGTTGCATTTTGGGAAACCTATCCCAGCGCACATGGATAAAATATTTTTATGTATTCTCCTTTCCAGGTGCATTTGTGTGTGTACCAGGAGCCCTCCATGACTATTTGGGGCAAACAAAGCCTTTTTTGTAACTTTGCAGCTCAATTTGAGCTGCTTGCGGGACTTCCCAGCGCTCACTGCAGACCCTTGACGTCCAGGCAAAAAAACAGACAGGGTTAGGTGTTGGGGTGGGCAGGGGGGAGGGAGAGAAGGAGAGGTTTCTTTGGAGAAGAAGAAATTTCTGACCACGTTCCTTTTATTGGCCTTGAGATTAACAACCACCAACTCCCCCTTCGCTGCCACCCACCCCCCTGCAACCCCGGGACCTTAAACAATCCGGTAGAAGGTGTGACTTCAAACTCGGTGGTAGGGATAAAGAGAAAGGAAGCCAGAATGCAAGCACTTGTGTGATGTGATTATTCCCAGAAATGCCTCGACATCTCCCCGCTGGCCCAGCCTGGCCGCCGGCGGGGCCGGGCAGCTCGCAGTGAGGTGCTGCCCACGGCTCGGGGATACCTTATCGGGCCGGCAGGGGCCCCTCGTAGGTACAAGCGGAAATAGGGCCGGGAGCCAGCCCGGCCCCGCCGGGGCCGCCTGGGGGCAGG
>VWZN01017360.1:10868-22027 GCA_013396955.1 Regulus satrapa | reverse complement strand
GTTAGAGACTTTATTGAACATATAAATTTAAACTCAGTTACCGCTAACAGTTGCCTTATAAAAGGGGTCCATATAACCCACATCCATTTTTTTTTTTTTCCTGGAGTCCTCAGGCGCGTTTCCCAGTGCAGCCGATCTCTTGGCAGAGCCAGGCTGCGAGGAGCGGCTCTGGCTGCGGGCTTTCGCAGGGGGAGATGTTTATTTTTCAGTCATTGTTGGCTCTCTCCCCTGGATTATTTTACTGCTGCAGATTTAAGCCCTTCTACTTGTTTCTTGATTCTCTGGCAGTGCTCTCTGCAAGCTGCTCCCAGCTCTGCGCTTTCTCCCTTCGCTGCGTCTCAGGGTGGTGAAATTACAGGGTACGAGGGAAATGTGTAAATTATAGGGTTTATTAAAACGTAGGCGAGTGTGGCTCTCTAGGCAAAACAGATGCAGGATGGCTTGAAGTCAGGCAGCCTGACAAACTGCAGAGCAGTGGGGCAGGGGAATCATTAGAAGGACATTTCCCGAAGGGAGAGAGGAAGTGGCCCCGGGGTGCTGGGGGGAGGCTCTCCAGCCAGGAGCCCCCTAAAACCAGCACAGATTCCCCCTGGGGAACAGCGAGGAGCTTGATCCCAGTAAAGTGCATGAGGCCTCGGAGCATTCAGCCCCTAAATTCATCCTTTCTCTCCCAGTCCTGGGAAATCCAAGGGGCTTTCCCCCCTCGCTCCCCACCCAGCCATAGAGCCGGTCTCAGAGGCGATGATTTATTTAGGCTAAAGTGTAATTCTCAGTTTATAGTTTGGCTTCTCCGATATGAACCTCAACTGCTTTTTATGTGAATCTCAGGGATGATGAAGGGACTTCCTGTGGCAGGAGAGAGCTCTCAGAAGGACCTTGAGGTTTGGGCACTGAAATTCCCTTTTCCCTCTTTCCGTCGCTGCAGGGAAGAGCAAACTGGCAAGAAACAGAGCTGGGATGTTGATACAGAGTGGGGAGTGGAGGAAAAAAGCCCTGGATGAGGTGGGCTTGGTGCTGGCCTGGCTCGCAGCCTGCAGCAGGGGCTCATCCTGGGAGATGAAGGCAGATAGAGCAGGCTGAGATCACGCCAGGACAGTGAGGGCTCCTGGCAGGAGCCTGCCCAGCTTTCCTGGAGGATGGATATGCTCTCCTCGGCAGGGCAGAGCTTCATTCTGCATCTCTCAGGAGCTGCTGTTGCCCTGCCAGAGGAAGGACAAATATCCAGGGGTCCCTTCTCCTGTCACTACGGGACCTGCTGGGAAGAGATCCCACAAAGGGAATCCTGGGGGTGTTCTCTCACCACTCTTGTTTCGACACCTCATGGAGCTAATGAAGCCTTTATGTATTCGTGTGGTTTCTGTTTGTTTTGGAGGGTGCCAGAGCAGTGAAAGGCAGACAGAGAGGTTAACAAAGCAAAGGAAAGCATTATTTACTAATCCCCTCGCAGCCTCCATTCGAGATAACCAAAACACCATCATAAAAGGAGTAATTCAGAGGGTACTAGAGTATTTGTGCAATTCTTGTCTTCAAGAGGTTGGTTTGGGGATCTCAACCAGCCCGGTTGTTTTACCACAATGTGACTGTCATCCCCTCCTGCTCCTCAGGCTGGGAGGAAGGCTGCCCACACCTCTCTTCCCTGGAAAACCAAGCCTTTCTCAGTTTTACAGTGCTGGTTATCAGTCCTACCTCTCAATTTATGTCCTGCAAACTCATCTGTAAGCTCAGCTGACATTTTTCCTGCCTCCCTCCCTTATTTTGGTTTTTTGTTTGTTTGTTTCTCGCCACTACATTAATTTAAGAGGAACACGTGAACTAGGAAATGGTCCTTAGGCACCTTTGGAAGCAGTGGGGGGAAGCTGAGACACGTCTGGGTAGGAGACACTGGAAGAGCAGCTGGATTTTACATAAGGATGTGGGAGAGCTCAGACTGAATAGTGGGAACGGGGAAAGAGGCCATGTCAGCTGGGAACAGGAGGAAAAACCTCCTCCATGGGCTCCATTCCTCCTCCAGGGAAGTCCTTGCTCTGGACAGATGCAGGAATTGCTGAGGGGTTTCTTCTCTCATTCAGTGAAGTTTCGCGGTTTAAATGCCTTTGAAAGACTAGCAGATTTGCAAATAAAGGCCTGTCAAAATCAGCTCTTCAGCTCAGTTCTCTGTCCTCTTGAAACAGGTTGGGAGTCAAAAGAGGCTGGTTGCTGAATGGAAAAGTGCCTGATGTGATGCAGGGAGAGCTTATGCACTCAACAGTTGTATTCTCATTGCAAAGAGGAGGCTTTTGTGCTGCTTGATATTTCAGCAAAAGCTGAAGAGGAAATGAAGCAAGCCCGTCTGCATTTCCAGAGGGAATTCTGCAGTGTGCAGGCTGGAAATATCTCCCTCTTTTCCCTTGGACTCCGTGGCTATTTTTACGTTACTTTAGATCATGATGCTGGGTTCTTGGACTGCTTCTTCTGGGGTGATAGTCTTTCTGAAAATAGAAAGAAAATTCTATTCTTAGTAGTAGTTTCTTTCTAGTTTTGACTGTTGGCTTCTTATTTTGAATGCGTTTTTTTTGCTTTGGTTTACTTTTTTGGAGCCAATGAGGTCACCTTTTCTCCTTTGCTGGGGTAAGGAGAGCTTTGCATAAATGCCTCTACTTTGCCTCCGTGCTTATCTCAGCCGTGCATAACTCTCCCAGTGCTCCACTGATTTGTGAGCACTCATTCCTCGGCTGGGAGGACCAGGTTGGTGTGTTTGGAAACACCAGGACAGTCGGGCAGGCAGGAGCTATCAAGTGTGAGGCTGATTAACCGGATGGAGGCCTCCAGGCTGGAGCAGCATGAGTGCAGGGCTGTGAGGATGGAAGAAGACAAGTGGCAAGTGCTGGCTCTCAGCTGTGCACGGAGCTTGTGTTATTCCATGATCTAATGCCCCGTCACCCCCTCATCCTCAGCTTAGATGTCCCCCAGCTGAGGAACTAAACAAAGCAAAGGTGCCAGCTGAAGCCTCCAGTTAAAATTGTGCTGTTGGAGCCTCAACTGCGCTCGTGTAGGGAATCTTCCTGACTGATGGGAAGAGTGCAGAAGGCAGACTGTGTGCGGGAGGCAGAGATAAAACAGGATTTATCCAGAGGGAGATCCTGCCTTGCTACCGAGCAGCTCTGAGCTGCTGCTGCTGAGCTCAGGTGCCTTGGACTGTTGCCTGTGCTCTCTGCTTCCCTGGGCTGCTCCTTCTGCAGCAGATGGAACCATCAAGCTCTAGCTATTTTCACTCCTGGCCCATCCACATCATGCTCCAGAAGAAGAAAAAGGTCCCATAACTCAGGGATGGTTTCTCTCTTCTGCCATCTGCCCCTGAAGCTGCTGCATCATGATCACGGAGTTCACTTTTGCTGCCGTGCTTGGTGGGTTCAGGGTGTCTCAGCCCCAGATCTGTTGCCACAGTTTTTCTGCTTCTACAGTGCCTGCCTAGGTGAGGTGGGCCTGGAGGGATGGGAGATTTGCCATCTCAGAGCAAAAACAGTGTGGTCACTGGCACAAACTGGACACCAGCGTGAGTGCCGTGTTTACAAGTGTGTGCACCAGTACAGGTATTCACCACATGTTTTATCCCTAAAAACTCCTCAGCCTGCTGTAATGATCCTGATCTCTGTGGAAATGAGCAATGCATCTCTCTCCTGTCTGCTGCTGTGCCTCCAGCTCCTCTCACAGCCAGTTGGGACCCGACATCCATTTCAGGTCCAAAGACAGAAAAGACTGAAGGGTTTTATTGCATGATACACGAAGGACAGATTGAGAATTCCCAGCCAAGGATCAGCAGAGGTGAAAATGAAGCAAAACTGAAGCAGAGGAGGGATTGATACTGGTGGGATATCAGTGACAGTAGAACTGGCTTTTCCATCTGAAAGGAAGAGCAAGGATGTGGGAAGGGAAGAGGTCTCTGAGTCCACTGTGGGAGAGCAGAGGCTGAAAGGAGGCCCCAGAATGAATTCTTCCCTTCCCACTAACTTGGAGCATTTTCTCAATCCTGTACAGAACATGATACTCTCTCAGGAGTGACCCTGCTGACCCCCCACCTCCTGATAGGATGGCGAGTAAGTGAGTGCAAAATAAATGGCACCAAATAGACCTTTTCAAAGAGAACAAGGGAAATAAATCAGGTTATTCTGGTGTGGCATTGACAGCATGTCAAAACAACTCCCCAAAGCGTGAAACTTGGCTGGGGAATGGTAATTCCACTGCCATGATCCTCACATGCCAGATGTATGGCTTATCATCATGTCTGTCTGTCTGTCTACCTGGCTGCCTACCTGCTGTTCCTGGAGGACACATGTTCCTTGGAGCACACGTGAGCTTTTCACGAGCCTTTCTCCCATTCTGGAGCAGAAAGTGGGGTCTAAATGGGTGAGGATTACTCAGGGAGGAAAGGCTGTCAGAATGTCACAGCTGGAGCCAAACGATCTGCTGGGCAGTCAGATGGGTGGTTATATTTTATTCATGTTTTATTTACAGAAACCCTTTTGTCTTGCTGAAACCCATCAGGCAGGAGGGTGATAGCAAACCCTGATGGAGGCTGCACTCTCAGCCTGGTGAATTATTGCGTTATCCAGGCTTGTACTATCCAGAGCACCTTTCCAGCTTCCCAAAGGGCAGTGACAAACAGATCTAGAGCTCGTCCTGCCATAAAAACCCCCACGTTGTGTTGTGTTCTGTCGAGACCCAGCCTTGAGGGATGCACACAGAAAATCACTGCTTGCTAATTCCACCACGAGAAATCTAAACGTGAGGAACCCCTGGCAGGTTCTCAGTATTGATGGGTGGTGATCAGGAAGAGCTGATGAACGAGGTGTAAACACCAGGCAGAGAGCTCCACGCCCTCTTCTCTGCGCTCCTCCAGACACACATCCCTGGATTTGTACAGGAGTCTTTGAGAGGGAAGGCAGTTGTGGATTTCACGCTGTGAGCTTCACGGTTACCCCAGCAGGAGCAGAATAAAGAAGGCTTAGAAATGCTGCTGAAGTTAGTTAGTATATTGGAACATTCCTGGAGATTTCTGTAAGTCCAGAGAAACTGTAGAAAATTATCCTCCCCAGTAATTTCCAGGGCTAAAGGCTGAGCTCACTTCCAGTAGTGCAGCTGCTGTAAATTTCTACTAATTAGCAGAAGGCTGAGTAATTTGGGGAGTAGTTAATGTTTTGGCATTTGTGTGCTTGTTTGTTTTTCCCTTTGGAGGATTAGGAGGAAATGGATCTGTGCTGCACATTGGATCTGGTAGCAGGGGGGTGTTTCTGGTGCCAGTTTGGAGCAGATTTCCTGGCTGTGCAGAGTCAGTTTGAGCAGAGGAGCTCAGGACGCGGCCAAGGTCTCGAGCACGTGGCCTTTGATCCCAGGCAGACCCAACAACAGTCCTGTCCAAAATCCATTGGGAATTTTGTGTTTCTGAAGGTGATCTTGGAGCTGTAGCTTCCATAGGTGGGGGATTGTAGGGATCTGAAAGAGCTTTAAACAAAATTGCTGCTGTTGGTGAAATGTAAATGGAACATGAACGATGTCTCATCCATAAAGTCTCCCTGATCCACAGGTATTGGTTTTGCCTGGGCTGAAATTCAGCGATTTTGGACTGAGCTATGATTCTCTGTTCCAAATGTAGGTAAACCCCCTTCCTTCTGACTTCAGGTGGAAGTAAGGTGGAGTAAGCAGCATGGTCTGCTGGAAGAGGAGTGAAGAAGGAAGTGTCCTGCAGGACAGGAGCAGAGCCCAGGTTCTGTAATTTCCCAGTTCCAGGACTTCCACCTTGTTTATGGTACCAATACCCTCTCTCACCTTGGTTTATAAGCGTCACACCTCAAATGAGAGCAAGGGGAGATGTCCCACCTGACCCTGATGGGGCTGGAATTCCTGGCAGTCACGTGTCAGAGCCCTGCTACTGCAGGAGCAGGGAGGGCTGATGGAGCCTGGAAAGGGACCACCTGCTGCACGGAGCACAGGCTCTCTCCAGGTGACCACGGAAGAGCTGCTTAATCCAGAGGGGTCCCCAGCACATCCACTGCATGCTGCAGGCTGTAAAACACTTCCCAACACCCTATAACAAATTTAAGACCCTTAGTACAAAAGACCAAAAGCCACAAAACCTTGAACGTGCAGGAGAGATCAAGGGCATTGCCAGTGTCCTGGGTCCCAGCAGTAGCAGGGAAATTGTGAGGTGAAAATGTCCAGATGATCTTAGGAAGTGGACCATGGCCCACCCTATAGAGGAAAAGCAAGAAAACCCCATCAGTCCCTGCCAAATCTGACCCGAGGGGAAATTCTTTCCTGAATACAGGCCAAAACCCAAAGTAATTGCATATGTACTCTTTAAAAATGGATTTTATTTAGGAGAAACACATTGTCATCATCATCCTGTAAACTGCGCCAAATGTGCGCCGAGGACTTTCCATAGAAGGAGAAATGGAAAGGCTGTGGAGCTTTGCAGAGATGCTGGGATGGGCGAGGGACCTCCATCCCACACAGCCTGGCTGGTGCTTGAGGGAGGACCCCCACAACACCCCAGAGTTCTCGGGAAATGAGGTTGGACTTTGCTGGAGGTACTTTTTTTTTTCTTGCAGGAGTCCTCCTCCAGCTGTGTTGCATTGGATTGATGGTTTAGAACCAATGTCAGCCTTCTGAAAGCGAGACAAAACTTTGTGAAGGGTTTCCTCAAGGTCCTGGCCTGAGGAACCTCGCTCAGGGTTGGAGCATCCATTGTGGCTGGTTGAGCACAAAGCAGCCACTCTGTGCCTCTGATGCACGGGGCTTGTAAAAATCCCGAGCACCACTTCAACCTGACTAACAAGACTGAAGGACTCATTCTTAAGGCAAATTGGCTTCTATTTTCTGCAGTCCCAACATCATTTCTGTCTTTTCCCTCTCTGTTCCCTTTGATTCCAGCCTCTGCTCTCAGCTCAGGCAGCAGTCGCAGTCAGAGCTCTCTCAGGCTCCAGCTCCACCGTGTCTGTGGGAGCGGATGGATTTTAGAGCATTTGCCAGAAGGACTTATCCAAATTAGAGCTTCCAGCCTTGCTAAAGCAGCCAGTTCTGTGCTCTGGATAGAATTAAGAGGGGCTGAGAGGGAATGAACAGAGGTTGCTTTGCTCTCTTCCCGTCCTTTTGCAGAGCTGTGTGATGCTGGAATTCCTGATTTTCATAGGGGATGAGCCCACCATGCAATCTGAAAGCACTTTTCTCACCAAACGGCATCACAAAAGACATCAGACTACTCTGTCATTTTACAGATAAGTTCACAATTATACAAAACAGGGTCAAAATCACACAAAGGTGTTGGAATTTTCTGTCAGAGACCCTGAAATTTTGCCCTTCCTAGGAAGGCAATCAGGGCTCACATGGCTGGGTACTGATTTGAGCAACTCTGGAAGTGTGGGATGTGCTGCTGGCCCCGAGGACACAGGTGTAATAAGGACACTCATGCACTAGGGACTGCACAGACACCACTGATCCATTTGGGAATCTGCTGACTGGGATGAGCAGCAGCTCTTCCACCCAGGCCTTCCCAAACTGTCCAAAATGTGGGGGTTTGTATCCCACTGAAACTGAAGCAGACACCAAACCTTGGTGTTTTCTCACTGTTGTGTCACGGCCCTGGTGACACACACAGAGAACTGATACTTTCAAGTCTGTAGGTGAAGCCATGGGCAAAAATTTGGGGCAGGATGATCCTGACTGGAGACTTCCTTAGGGTAAGGTCTTGGTTGTGCAGGCATGGGGAGGTCTGTCCTTCCTGCTCCATCCCAGTGACCCCAGGTTCTGGTCTGGCTGAGCTGAGGAGCCTCTCTGGCCACAGGAGGGGTTTCCCAGGCACCTGGGGCAGCAGCTGAGCCTGGAATCCAATCTCCACTGGAACCTGGTGGCAGGAAAGCTTTGGCAGAGGGAGGGCTGTGACCAGCACAGTGTTTCTAGCATCTCTGCTGGTCCAGCAGTGATATCCAGGGCAGGGAGATTGGCTCAAGCAGCTGCAGCTTCACAGTCCTGCCCGGCCCCACATCTGGGTGGACATCCCCACTCGAAATTCCCTCCCAGGCTGATTTCTGAGCACGCCAAGCTCTCTGAAGCTTGTAGGCTCCCTTCTTGTGCCTGGAGAGAGCCAGGAGGAGCTCAGCAGATCCAGGAGACTCTCGCTGGGCATTCCCAAATGAGCCCTCTCTCACCCAGTAGCTGCAGAAAATACAGCAACAAGATTCAAGGCCAGCTCCCCTGGCAAAGCTGGAGAGCCAAGTGCTCTGAAGAGAGTGTTGGCATCTATTTTATTATTTTTTTAAATAGAAGGATTTAATTTCTATATATTTGGAAAGAGCAGGTTAAAAGCTCAAGTCAGTGTTAAGCTAAAGCGTGCATACAAGAAATAAAAATAGCCCATGCTGGGCTTGGTGGAGAGAAGGTAAGGACAGAATGGAGAGATGGAAATGTACCAATTCCATTAAAGACAACATTTAAATGGAAGGTGAACTTGAAACTTTGACAGGATGATGTCCATTCCTTTGGAGCCTGCTGCTGCAGAGCCAGAGTAGAATGACTTTCCCTGTTGATGATCCCTTGCTGATTTTTGTGTCCCTTTTGAGTGTGAGGAAGGTTCACAAAAATACAAAAATAGATAATTTCCTTCCTGAAATACCTCTATCAAAACCAGCTCCTACAGACAAACCACTCTGCTACTGGAGATATCATTTAGGAATAATTGATGTGTTCCTATTTCCTTCTTTCTGTGATGGGAGAAGGGTATTAAAGGGTTGGCTCAGGTGCCATCCTGTGTCTGAAGATGACATGGGGAATTTGGACACCAATAAAACTCAGTTTCTGCATTTTTCAGCACCTACTGAGCCTCAAGGCTGGGTCTGGAGATGTTGTCTGGGATATGAGTCCCAAGTTCCCCCGGATGGGACTGAGATATGGCCTGTTCCCATGTTCTTTCCAAACCCACTCAAGGGAAATCAGACCCAAACACTCATGGAAAGGAAAAAGGCACGAGAACAAAATCAAAGGAAAAAAACCACCCCAAAGTCACTGTAAAATCCTCTGAGCCCACAGCTCCCTTCCTGTTCTCCGTGGTTTGGAGGGGATGGTTCGGAGGGAGATCTGTTTTCACTCAAGAGCGGGGCCATCCTGCCATGGTGGGGCAGAGCTGGGTCCATCCCCACGGGCTGGGCTGGGCAGGACTCTGGGCAGGCACCAATAACCCTGGGCAAGGTTCACTGCTCTGGCCAGAACCGGCCCTGCTGAGCTCCCAGCCCAAGCCAGTGGTAGGGGTCAAGCTAATGCTGACACCGAGGCCTTTGATTGTGTTTGATTCATGTTCCGACACCACTGGTAGGTCAGATGGGCCGTTAATCCCAGAGTCCCTTCCCCCTTCCACAGAGGGAAAAAAAAAAAAAAAAAAAAAAAAAAAGGAAAATGAGAAATAAGTTTAGTAGGTGATTTCCTAGCTCGCTTCAAGGCTTGTGGTGCCAGCTGGCTGCAAGGTCTGCATGCTCAGAAATGCATTTCCTCCTCCTCCTCATTTAGGTTTTTTGTGGGGTTTTTTGTCGGTGGTTGTTTGGGGTGGTTTTTTGTTTTTTGTTTTCGGTTTTTTGTTTTGTTTTTTTTTTTTTCTTTTGTAGCTTGGCGACTAGAATATATTGGAAGGAAAAAAATCTCGACTGATGTGTGGAGCAGATTCTGGTGGTGAGGGGGTTGTCGCCTGTTTCAGAGGCACCTGGGCTGCCTGGGAAGCTCTGGTAGAGGGGGGTCCCTCTGCTTTGCCCCAGGGATTCCATTTCCCTCTAATCTTGACAGCTGGAGGTTGGACAAGGAAGGTTTGGTGCAGAAATGAGCATCACCACCCGTTTTCTGTCCGTACAGAGTTTTGTATTCTTGAATGTGCCTTTGCATGCGATAGGTTTTTTGGTTTTTGGTTTTTGGTTTTGGTTTTTTGTTTTTTGTTTTTTTTTTTTTGTTCCAACTGATACAACATATTTATTGTCTGTAAAAGGCCAAATAATCAGATTGTGGGTGTGCTCAGCCAAGCCAGAGGGTGGTCAGTGGGACGAGCCACCCTCGGCAGCGGCGGGCACTCCTGAGGAATGACTCTGGGCTCTGGGATTCCTTGGGATGCGCCGCTTCCCCGGCTCCCCCTGTGCGTGCGGGCGAGTGGGCAGCGAGGAGAAGCTATCGCCGTGGATTTGGGAAGGGAAGAGGCCGGGAAGGAACAGCCGAGGAGGTCCCGGGGCTGCGATGCCCCCGTTGGAGGCTGAAAATAGCGTCAGCCGGGCCCTGGGCTGGGGAAGGCTGCTGTGGGCAAATGACCAATTAGGGAATCTTTGTCAGATTCGGGAAAGCCGAGATAAGTCCCTTTTATCAGCCTATAAAAATACCACTTTCACTTATCTGGAGCTACCTAGGCCGCCCAGCTGCGGGAGCCGGGAGGGGGGAGCGGACAGAGGAGGAGTTCCGGATGGGTTTGACAGCCAGGGGAGTTTGGAAAAGCCTTTTCTGCAGCAGAACGAGCCCTCTCCCCTCACCACTCTGCCCCCCGAGCCCACCAGCTCTCCCAGCCGCAGTCTTCCTGGGTGGGGAATCCAAATCTTCCCTTTTCCTCTCATTTTTGCCCTTTTTTCCCGGGGTGATGCCGCGGGGGGAAGGGCTCGGCCAGGTGCCGGAGAAGCCGAGGAGTTCCTGGGGCAACACCGGGTGCGGAAAGGGCAGCCCCAGGCTCGGAGGAAGCCACGGGCTGCTGGGTGGGCAGGAGCTGCCTGCGCTCCCCCTGGTGCGCCGATATTCCCGAATTTACATGGAAATGCTCCGGCCCTCGGGGATCCCTCCTCCCCCCGAGGCCGGGCGTTTTGTGGGCACCCCAAAATCTCTCCCCGCGTCTGTGCCGGTGCATCTGAAGGCATCTCCGCCCGGTTCCCCACACGCAAACAGAGGATCAAGACGTGGAGAGAGTGCTAACATGAATTCCTACTGTGGGAAAACATGCTGCCCTTTGATTATTTTTTCTGTGGTTTCCAGGCTGTTTGGGCTGTAGGAAAACGAGCAGATAGAGCGTGGAGGGGTAAAAGAAACCCATCAGGCAACTCGACTCACAGCGCTGCTTTCTAGGTTTTTGAGAGGTTGTCAGGGAAGAGAAAAATGTAGGGAAAATATGGTTTTCG
>VWZN01017323.1:54647-67765 GCA_013396955.1 Regulus satrapa | reverse complement strand
GGTACTCTCCCCCCCCAAAATTTTTGGAAAAAAAAAAAAAAAAAAAAAAAAAGGAAAAAAGGTGTGTTAACATGCCTGCCTTCCACTATTACTCTAAATGTACCTAAAGGGATCAGTTAAACATAGGAGACTGAGAATTAAATTATTCCTACATAAATTTGTAGGAATTAAATGATGCCTAACCTAAACTCTCTTATTTTTAAAATCCAAGTCAATCAACATTAGCTTCATAAAATATGGTTTCAAAAGCATATTCTGTGTGATTTCTGTTGTGGTAGAACTCTGAGAATTGCAAGATAAGCAAAATCAAATTTTATCAAGTCCAGAAATGTATACTGAATGCAGAATTTTAATTGGTGTTATTTAAACTCTGTGATAGAGATTATGTGAAGTACTTACATAAAAAAGGAACAATGCTCCCAGATCTTAAAATTTTCATTGTCAATTTTTAAAGCATTCGGTTATGTCTAGTGTTGTGAAAAAATGAAAGTAATATTATGTTTGAGGTAAATATCTTGGCACCATGGATTTGTTTTGTGTTTGGCCAGTAATCTCCGAGATTAGAGTTGGGTAGCTGGTGTCAGCTAGCACTAAATATTATAACACATTTGGGACTGTACCCTACAGCAGAAACTGTAGGAGATGCATAGCAGTAGAAACAAGAAAAACATAAATTTAACACAATAAATTTACATTGAAAGTGCTTTAGGGAGCAAGCCTACTTAATTGAAGAGGACATAAGCACATGTTTAGCTGCTGTGTTTAATAGACAATGTGTAATACAGTCCTAAAAATAAGCATATACTTAAAGAGCTTAACTGACGTAAAGGTAATAACTTAACCAGAGTCAAGGAATAAAAGCCTGTGTATTTCTGAAATATATAATTTAAGGATCCTTTTTTACAGGCATGAAATTACAAGCTCATACTGAAGAGAAATGTTATGTTTATCATGTAGAAATGTTGCTCCAAATGCAACACAGTTAACGCCTTTCAATTTTTTGCTCTCATCCTGGCATCATAAATTGCACAAATAATTTATTTAAGGGTTAATAGAATTAGCATAAATAATTAAACTCATTGGTAAAATTTGTAGTTTTGCATGCAGTACTTTTTCTGTGTTAGAAAACAGTATTACAGCACGTAGTAAACAGTATATAAAAATATATTACCACTCAATGCCATGGCATTCTTTAAGGATGCAACTTTCAACATGTCTCAGGCTTCAGATATCCAGAATTCAAGATGATTTGATTGATGGAAAAAATGTATACCTATAAAATTCTGATTTAAGTTATTTACATTAGAGTGGGTTTCTTTTCCAAATATTCCAGCTTAAATTTAATATTTAAAGTGTGAAAATACTTACATAGACCTAAATATTCTGAAGCCCATTAAAAGAATTAAAATAGATAAAACAGACCTGTGGCATCAGTGGATTATCTTCAAATTTCAATGAAAAAAAGGCTTAGGCTTTTTTAATTGCTGTCAGAATGAAAGCAAGACATGTTAAACTTCTGAATTTAGTCATTCTTTGTGAAAATCTTGCCTTGTCATCCATTTAAGTGTCTATCATCAAAATGCTTTTAATTAGAGTGAATGCTAGTACTTACCTGTTTTTCACTGTGGAAATATATGCAGTGAAATGCCTCACAGGGACATATTTCTGTTGTCCCTCAATGTACGTGCTAAATCAAGGCTGAAAAATCTGATGGTCAATCTAACTTGTTTTCCCTTTCCAGGTTATTTTCCTGGCTATATTCTATATTTTAGAAAACGTAGGAGGATGTTTCATATGTGTCTCTATGTAGTGTTGGACACTTTAGAAAATAACCCTCAGCTTACCAGAAAATGTTGACCAGTTTACATACTAGAATAAAATAGTCCATGTATAGTAAGTGAATAAACTTTAGATAGTTTAGTTAGCTAATAAATACAGGACAGTTATACAATACTTTAAAAAATCGAATTCTACTTTCCATCTCATTGAAGTGTAGAAGGTGAAAAAAAACCAGTATTATTTTCTAAACAACAAAAAAAAAAGGAAAAAAAAAGTATTTTAAATGTGCACTTCATAATGGCAAAATGAAGGAACTAATTTAATGTAAGAGCTCCTGTTTTACTGAGCAGCAGCCTAGCCTAATCGTTCAGTGAATCAGTGACAAAGAAATCCTGCTTCGGCAAATACAAAACAAGATTTGAAATCTACTATTTAAATTAAGGGCTCCTGTGTTCCATTATAAGTTTTCATTAAAACTGGTGATTTGAATAATTTGATTTAAGTCAGTCAATCAAGTTACGTGGCCAAATAAGACAAAAATATAAAATGGATAGTAGTCAAGGAGCTTCCTCCCTACCCCCACTTCTTTTGATAACTATATCACAAGTCTCTAGAAGTACATTATCTCTACCTGACACAAATATATTATGATAAATAAGAGCTGGCTCTCCTCTCCACATTTTTAAGTAAACAAGATGCACTGATAGTTTAACAATTAAAAAAAAAACAACAAACCAAACAAAACCAAAAACAAACAGTAAGTTGGGTAGGTCACAGACTGGTCTGGGTACTGCTTCAACTAATCTCCAGAGGCATGGGTTGGTTTGCCATGTGGTAGAACGGAAAACCTGTTTGTGTTTGCTCTGTCACTTTGGTGTGACAAATGAGTCCTCATTTCTGAGGTTTATCTGGTTTCTAGGGCATGAAGCACTGCCAAGTGACATTTGAGATATTTTTAAAGGCAGCTCTTACAGAGTATGTCGGAAGGCTATGGGTGCCTCAGGAGTCATCTGCCCCAGACTCACTCCCTAGCCATCAGAGGGAAGTAGACTTCCATGATTTTGCATGCATACATGGACTGTATTGTTCTCCTTTGGTTAACCAGCAAGCCAACAAACCTCAAGAGATTTCTTCTTAGCAGAAATAATGGTCAGCCTGAAGCTGTAGGAGGTGAGCAATGGCTCCTGCAAAGATCCCCTGTGTGGGGGTCCCTCCAGTCACAGAGCACAGGGATCCTGAGGAGCAGCGAGCTGCCCTGGCACATCTCACCAACACGTCACGCTGCACTCGTTCAGCTACGGGGCAGAGCTGGGAAGGGGCTGTGCCTCTCATCTGTGACCTCAGTATCTGTAAGCAGTCTGGGAAATTAAAGCAAGGCGAGGATGATGGGTTGATAGGAGGTGACGTCAACAAAAGAAGAGCTACAGGGGCTGGGCAAGGATAGAAGAACCTGAAGGGAAGCAACTGCAGCAGAGGAGAGGCTGGAGGATACAATGGATTTGGGCAGTGGGCAGCAGAAGAAAGACATTCTAGGCCTTTTCTCCTTACAGGGGATTGGACGGAATGAGAAAGGGAAAATGTGTGGCCTGGATCATGTTTCCTGGAGTGCTTTTTCATTTTTGCAGTCTTACAGTATTCCCTGCATCCTCCCAGTGATGCCTTCTTTTTCCCAGGAAAATGTACTCAGATTATTAAGAAATAGACATTATGTCAATAATGCATTTGCCCAAATACACTTAATGCGATAAACATGTAAAAGCATTTACAATCACAGGGTATATGTGACAGTGAATTAAGTTTATTTTTAAGTTGCCATTCTTCAGCACTGCATGGGTTAGTACTGTGGTTCTTTGCCTGCATGAGGTTAATGCCTCTGTGGTAGAAGCTGTGAACACTGTCACAGGAGCTGTGCAAATCAGTGTAAAACTTCATGTCATGCAGCCATGACACTGTAATGCCTCTCAGATGTATGATCTCTCATAATTTGAACAACCTGTAGTAATTTGGATGTAGAATCCTCTCAGGACTGCTGCCGTGTGGGGTGGGTGTCGTCCATGCTTCCCATATGGAGGTGTCATCAGAGGCTTAGCTGGTGTTTTTCATAGATACAGAATGCTGCAGCAACAAACCTGGAGTGGTAAAATTCAGACGGAAATTATAGTATGGAAAGGCATGCTTTAATGACATTTATACCAAGAGACTTTAATATATGAGGCATAAACAAAAAGAAATGTTTGCAATACTAAACAGACAACAAAAAGAAAAACTTTCATGTTTCAAATATTTAAATAGTTCAAATAAATAATTATTGGTAGACTTTTTTTTTAATTTTACTTTTTTTTTTTTTTTTGCAGGAATTGTACAGTCCTACATAAATTTTGGGAAATCCTTCCAACAGCAATGCCTTCCAGTACCTGTACTGTCCCACCTTATGAAGTCATAGAAATCAATTACTGGGCAATTTTAGGTGGCTGTGCATACGAATTTTATAGAAAAGTTTCTCATGAAACTTAAATTAAAATTAAAGTAACATTTCTGCTCTGAAGCCACTCAAAAAAGAAGTGAATTTTAATACAACAGCTCTGCTATCTGTAAGAAATTGTAATAATAAGCCAAAATTAAAACTGATAGAATGGGGAAAAAAGGTTAAAACGAATAGCTGTAGTATACTACATTGCATCTGATTTTACCTGTTTCAGCTTAAACACTATTATAGGGTTAAAAAAAAATTAATCTCTGAAAATGACAGGTGTCAAGAGCCTTTTGTAATACACATACAAAAAATTTGCGGTCAAGAGGTCATATCACTGCAATGTATTAGGCAGTAGCCTTCCCTCTTGTGGTATTTTCCTTGTTTGAAGTGTTTCCAATGAAAGATGCTTTCTGTAATGTGCATCAGTAAAATGATCTTTTTGGGAACACCTTTACATGGCAAAGGAGGCTGTGAGAATACTTTGGTATTGTGTGCATCTTTTCTTTTAACAGTTGTATGTCCAGAACTCTCGGATGCTATAAAGCATACAAAGGATATATGGTTTACAGCAGCGTATGTGGTTTGGGATTGAATTTTATAAATACTATTCTTGTCCTGAAAAATAAATATTATTCTCACACTGAAAGCACTTTCTTTTAAATACATTATTTAAAGAGAGTTCTGATACCACTGTATTTCAATAAGGAATCTTTCAGTATTTTCTGTGTTTTCTTTTCTGGCTTTTAGCCCCACAGTCCATAAGAAAATTAATGTAGTGTGCAAAAGAAGGTGTTTACGCATACAGACATTATAAAAAAAAAAAAGAATTGAATAGTTTTAAAACTTGCTTTGGCATGCTTATTTTAGGGCACAGTGGGTGAGGGAAGTTTCAGAGGCTCTCCTTGAGCTCTGTGAGCTGAATTAATAAATTATTATGGCTTCACTTCGTCTTTGGGCACATCAAAGCTTGGGTACTCTACCTGCTTGGGCAGGTATTTTGAGTCAAATTATGTAATATGCTACATAAAAAATTAAGAAAAAAAGCCCTCAAAAACAATAGTGGTAAAGGCTTTGAACTTTTATAACTAAAATTAGATTCTGAAATTATGTCTTATTTTGACAAACCAGTGACCAAAGTGATTTGACCCAGAATCTTGTGAAAGAGTAGTTCAATGTGCCAATACTGCTAGAGATGGATTGATTTGGGTAGGGGTGAAGAAAGAAGATTAGTGACAAAGTTACACTGATGTGTTTTAAACCAGCTTTTAAACCCACATCAAAGTATGGTACCTGCCTATGGATTTAGGAAAGGTGGATTAAAAAAATGGGAGCCAGTCAATTGTTTCTGAAGTGCCCTGAAGGGAGTAGGAAGTGTTCACTCAGCTCTTCTGTGCCCCAGCATCTTGCATAGGAAAGACTGAGGGATGGAAGGATGAATGCTTTTAAAAAGTGAAGTTAGATGGGGAATGATTTTTTCTGTTTCTGACAGAAACAGCTTTATTGTGTTCCTTTGGACCAGGATGAAGAACTGATTGCATCACATAGGCTTTGATGCAGAAAATTCTGCAAGGCTTACACTGCAGATTGGTAGGAAATTATATTTTGATTTTAAAAAGAATATTCATAGTTTTTGTTTCCTTTCTGGATGGGCTTGTGCAGCATGTTTATATGTGTAGGCAGTTGAGAATTTAAAAAGAGTTGCCTGCTAGTTTTTAGTGAACTGAGAGAAGGGAATGATGGAGACAAGAAAGAGACAAGAGGAGTCCAGTAAAGAATTGGAAAAAAGATATATTTTTAAGGTTAGAAGCCCTGAACAACGCAGTATTTTTTTAATGAAAGAACAGTGTTGGTAGAACACTGCATATACAGGATTAGAAAGATGAATGCTCAGAAAATAGGGAATTATAAATGCAGGGGATTAGGAAGGAAGGTAGAAAAAAAGGAAAGAAGGAAGAAAGTTTTTTGAGAATAATGAAGTACAGAGGAATCTATATTGCAAATAGTATTTAAAAAAATAAAATACTTACTATTCTACTTCCATTCCATTATTTACTGAAAGCTCTGTTTTTAGTAGTTTGAGCAGCAAAGACTAATAACAAATATGAAAAGGAAAAATGGAAGTTGATATCTAGGAATGAACGTTTTAGGAATTCCACTGTGTTTCTGATTGCAGTATAAAGTGTGTTTCCCACTTGTATTCCCCAGAACACAAAATGTTAGATGTCAAGATCATAGCAGAGAAATAGAGATGTTATGTACTTCTATTCCTACCTAAACAGCCTATCTGTAACAGGCAGCTGAAAATTGTTATTTCGATGCATTTTTATGTATGATGATCTTTAGGGTGTAAAGCTGCAGGGCTAGCTGGTGGGATGGGAATGAAAATTAGAGTTTACCTTTGTGTTTCATGAGGATGAGCAATTTGAAGTGTAGGCCAATTCTGAAGCTCAATTGTGATATCTTTACCAGTATTAAATGTGTGATCACCACTTTGGTAACTGCAACAGGAAAAGGAGAGGTTTTACGCAGAAATGGTAGTTGCATCTTTTAGCTATAACTGTTTTTAAATAGCAGAGTATCAGAACCCATATGTAGCAAGGTAGAAAAACCCCCAGATCACAAGGACTGACTATAGGAGTTGCTGAAGAAAAGGCACTGCATTAAGGACAAAGGAGTAGACAGAGACAAAAAGAGATTAACAGGAACGGGAGAAAATAATTTGCAGAAGACAGAGTTAGAATTTATCTTTGAACTGATAAAATTATGCAGTCTGTAAAGATAATGAAAATATGGTACTGAACAACTAATGAGCAACAACTGCAAGATGTGGTAAATACACAGATACAGTATTCTAGCTTCCTTAATGGAGAAAACTTTCCTCTGAGATCTGTTATGATACTGTGTCATTGTGATTGTCTTGTATTAATTTTGTGCTCCAGTCTTCAGAATGTTTTTGGTCTGCCAGCCTAGCACACAGCTTCTGATGTCAATGGCATTAAATAGTTAAAACCAAAGTTACTATATTTTGCCACATCCTGGAAGTGTATTTAGTTAATTTTTATAAATAATGAAGATTGGCCTGGAAACTTAGGTTCATACCCATGCTTCACTTAGCAGTGCATGAATGAAGGTTTACAGAGTTATAATGAAGTATAGATAGGAAAGCAATAATTGAAATAATTGGGGTCTTTGGCATATAAGTAAAGTAAATAAAAAGTGGTTGAGACTTTTTTTCTCAAAATTTGGATGTATTTCTTTACAGTATTGGATGGGATAGAAAAGGGAGATGAAATAATCTTATCTAAATTAGACAAAAACTGAGCAAGTGCATTAAGTTAAATTCCTCATCCAAGATATTAAAAGGTTTCGAGACCCAGTATACCCTGGAAGATGAAATGTTCAGTACTTCCGAGGGCAGCATCTTATGTCATTAAGGTGAGACAGAGAGGTGTACAACTTTCTTAAAAGCTTGCAGGGGCATCAGTAAGATCCATGTAGTTTTTGTTTCTTGTCCAAGTTGTGCTGTAACATTTTTCAGTAACTTTTATGTTCATTCAATAGTCTGGAGTATTCATGCTGGTTTTTTTCCACTTTGCAGAAAGTATGAGACTGTTACTGTTTACCAACTTATTTATTCTAAATATGAATTTTTATACTGTAGAGGATGAACATGTGCATTGAATCATGGTTTTAAAATCACAACTCATTGTTCTTGAGTTTTAGAGATTTTCCTTTTTTAAGTAAGAATTTTCTGAAGGGTTGTAAAACAGCAATAAATTAATTTTACTTAAATGGCTTATTTGAGAAGACAAAAAACTACCACAAAGATCCAGTCTGGTGTAACTAAAATACTTCACAATCAGTTTCAGATTCCCCTTTGTATTATGCCATAATTCCTACACAGACGAAGTTTTTGGGGAGTAATGATAATTCAGAAGTGGAACATAAAATTCCATGGCTAATTATACTTTTTACCATGATAATTTTGTTTCACTTTTATTTATAAACTAAAATTCCACAAAACTTGAAGACAATCCAATAATGTAACTTAAAACGGGGGGGGGGGGGGGAACCAGAACCCAAACTAATACTCTTTTATGTTTCATCTTCTGGGTTTTTCTTCAGTTTAAATAGTGAGTGTTCCAGTTTTATCATACTCTGAGCTAGTCATTTTTTTTCATGGATAAATATTCCCAAATTTTCGTAAGCAGACTACTTGGTTTGGCAGCATTGATTATTAGTTTACCATGTTTTTAATTCCAAAATGTTAGTGAAATAAGTAGCCAGTAACGAAGTTGAAATTAAATACATTATCCAATTTTAGAAAAATACCCTCTGTCTGAGAAGATTATCCATTTTATTTTTAGATTAAAATTACCTTAAAATCCTTTGAAGGAACCAGACATACTTTTTTTTTTCTTTTTTTTTTCTTTTTTTTTTTTAATATTATGTCTAAAAGTAAAACAAGTAAGATTGGCATATTTTAGAGTCTTCCTTAGTGCCATTATCTCCTAATATGAATACTGGAACATTTTGTGTTACAGGTTTCTTTTCAAAGTAAAAGGAACATTTCTGCCCATTAACAGAATGGGAGGATTTTTTAATAGTTGTGTAATATTTCTTAAAAGAAATCAGTACATCTTGTTGCTACAGTGAATACATATATACTCTAAGGCTGTGCAAAGCAAATATCTAGCATTGCATGGTGATTCAAAGAAACAATGCTGTAAGAAAGAGTCACATGAAAAAGTAACTTGCAAGGCAACGGTGTAGCATTTTTATAGTGCTGTGTTCATCTGCATGGTTCCACATGGTGATTGTTGATCACATAAATTGGTATCTGCCTATATCAAACGATTAGGGATCATCTAAAGAGAGCAAGTAAGATGGCGAAGGGCCTTGAGGGGAAGCCGTGTGAGGAGTGACTGAGGGCACTGGGTCTGTTCAGCCTGGAGGAGACTGAGGGGAGCCCTCACTGCAGTTACACCTTCCTCATGAGGGGAAGAGGAGGGGCAGAGACTGATCTCTCCTCTGTAATGACCAGAGACAGGACCCGAGGGAATGGTCCAGAGTTGTGTCAGGGGAGTTTTAGGTTGGGTATAAGTAGAGGTTCTTCACCCAGAGCGTGGTGTTGGTCACTGGAACAGGCTTCCCAAGGAAATGGTCACAGCACCAGCCTGAGAGAGCTCAAGCGTTTGGACAAAAGTTCTTGGGCCTATGGTGTGCTTCTTGGAGATGGTCCAGTGCAGAGCCAGGAGCTGGATTCAGTGATTCTTGTGTATCCCTTCTGTCTCCGTATATTCTGTGATTCCATGATTCTGTGATTCTCTTCCTAGCATCCAGTTCTGTGTTACCTTTTTGTTGGGGCAATCTGTGGCTATTTCAGTAGGGATGATTTATGCTTCATTCCATCTGCTTGGGTTATGTGAATCAATTTTATTCAATAGAGACTATTGATTTTAAAGGGTTTTGTACCTTCTCTGCACTTTTTAACAGTCTCTTGTTTGGGTGTCCTAGGTTTAGGCACCTCAGTTTGAAGTCATTGTCCTACATACATTTGCAGAAAGGGCTTGATGGTATTGGTTTTTAGTTAATTAGTTTCCAATTATTGTTTTTTAGTTAATTGGGCTTTAGTTAATCAGATTTTTGTTGCTGAGCTGTTTTATCCAAACAAACAGGCAAAGTGATTTACATCATTTAAGCATAACAGCTGCATAGGGTCCCAAGAAACTATGGTGCTCTTATCAAAAGACTACATTTTGTCAAAATTTCACTCAGAAAAAAAATGAACTCTGTCTTAAAAGTAACTCTGGGTCTGGGATTTTTTGGCGTTAAAACATGATCTAGACTTCTCAATCAGTTTCAGATGCTCCTTTGTATTTTGCCATAATACACAGAATATTTTTGGGGGAGTAACGATAATTCAGTAGTGATACATGAAATTCCATGGCTAATTATATGTTTTTACCATGATGTGCTCTGGCTCATTGACACGCAGGAGTGGAAAAATGTTTGGTTTGCTTTTATTTATAAAGAAGGTATTGCATCATTGCACAGTAATTGATTACATTAAATTATATAACCCTTTTGTCTAAGACTTGATTTATAAAGCAGTTTAGGGTAGAGCTGGGATTAGATTTCAGAAGTTAACTTCCTTTATGGGTCAGGCTTTCTCTGGTTGATAGCAAAACTTAACCAGCACGATATCTAGAGATACAGAGACATGGTTTTACTTTTTCCAAGCTCAGGTATAATTCCTGAATTGTGCTAACTATTCTTGTCTAAATTTGATTAACACACCTATGGCTTAAATCTTGAAAACAGCAATGGTAGGTGTGCTCATATTCATGCGAGTATCACAGGAAACCTAAATTAAGTAAACTTTTTAGAAAAGAATGCTATGCCAAGAAACTTCAGTCAGTAACTATTTGTACAAAAAAAGTGAGTGTTTTTATCCCAGACTATAGCATTGTGGTGAATTGTATTTGTACTGAATATGACCCAAGTATCACTATAAATTTCAGATTTATTGTCCTTGAAAAGTGGTCTTGCTAAAATCCCATGGTTAAAATTCTATCATGTTCCTCGGTTGTAGTCTTCAAGAGAAACGAAGATGACAAGTTAAGCTTGACTTCATAGTTCTCCCTCCAAATATTTGTGATTTTCAGATGTCTGTGTGTTGAGCGTTTTAATATTGCTGTGACTTGTGACTTGAAAGAAAGCAACAATAGCAAATGCCTGTAATGCAGATGCTGCTGCAGTATTTCCAAGGTAAATCCAAATAAATAGAATAAAAATACTAGGTAAAAAGTGCTCCTGTTAAGAATCTGTTACAAAAGTCCTGCAATTTCAAGCACATTCTATTAGCATCCTAAATACATTGGTATGATCAAAACAATTTTATGTGACAAAGATAGCCTTGTAGTACTTGGCTACCATTCTGAATTACAGTACTTGTTATAATTTTTTATTTGACTAAATATATTGTACTTAATTACTTTGTTATATATTTAAAGGAATATATTTGTTATATATTTAAAGAAATGTTCTATAGTTCTTTGACTATGAAGCTGAAAAGTAGAATAATTTGTCTGCTTAAAATAACTATTTTAAATTTATCTCTCTTTGAGAGCCACAAAAAAGATTGATTTATTCAAAATTATGGTTTCTACCATGTGTTTGAGCGTTGAATATCTGTGTGTGTCAGTTTCAAATTTGATATGCTTAATGAGATTAATTCTTTCGGAATTTCAGGTTTTTTTGTTCATTTATTTTATATAGTTGTCATTGGCCAGTAAATCATGTGATATTGCTAATTGCCTCAAATGTATAGAAGAAAATGTATAAAGTGTCACTTATTAATTAATGATCACCAACTAGATGATTGTAAGAAGATTCTACTCAGCTGCCTAAGTAAGACAAATGCAACGTATTAATACTGAAAAAAGCTGCTGTCCCATTATATTGCAAGTCTGATGTAGACACAGAAGCAAGGAGTTTCATATTAAGACTATTTTATTCCTGTGTTATTATGGCTGTATAATGTAGCTAAAGAAGTCATAAGACTTTATGATTAATTTAATCTCAGTTTACAATTCTTTCACTTATGTTTCAACCAAAGAAGCAGGGATTGAGGCTGCTGTAGATATAATTTTTACTATGCTGTATTACACTAAATACTGTAGGTGTAACTTTAGAAAGCCTTAGGAGGACTCTTATGAATCTAGGTAATTTTAATATGTACTTCAATATAGACTGAATTATTATAATTTCAAATTATTATGTGATATATATGTTGTGTTTATGATTATGTCTTCTCACTTTATATGTGGGAATCTTTGATCCAGTTACTACACTGCCATTGCTAATACAAGTAGACCCTTTCAACTGAATAGTTATTAAATATTGAAATGTTCCAAAGATACTGTGTGGAAATAAATATTTAATTTTGCATTACATCTTCACAGAAATGTTTCAGCTGTTTTATATTTTGAGAAGATACTTAAATGTATTATTTCAATATTGTATGAGCTAATAGCATGACAAATTTCATAAGTTCTATTTAAGGCATTTACAATTTCTCTATTTTGCTGTATGGGTGTGGACCTAAAAGATTGAAAGTGTTTTCCATTGTTGTAAAGTCATCTCCTTTTAAATGTAAATTTCAAAAGTTTATCAAACTCCACATCAATTACTCCATGTAGGTTTAACTAAGTGCATGACTGCATTCTGAGTTTGGATTCTTACGGCTGACAAGACTCATAAACAGAGCAGATAAATGAATGGGGAGAGATATAAGAAGTAAACAAATAGTTAGAAAATTAAGAATCTGTTATAATGAATCTGTGTAATTTAGGGAATAAACAAAACAAAACAAACAACGGAAACACAAGCCACACACAAAAAAATAGGCAACAAACAAAAAAATCCTAAACAACACAAGATTTTGCACAAAGCCCTCACTTCAAAATCTTCAGTTAGATTTTTCCCCTAAGTTTCACTTAAAGGCTGAAATTCACACCATCCTCTCACTACTAACAGATGAGCCACAGTAACAACCAATATTAAACTAGACTAAGATAGCTCTCCTCTTTTCTATAAATCAAACATGTTCACATTAACAATTACCAGTTTGTGGCAGACTGCCAAGTGTTTATTTCTTACTGTAACTACCAGTGATCATCATGAGGATTGTCATGTTTTTCCCTCTTGGAATGCACATTGCAGAGTAATTGTGGTAACAGCTTATTCACAGTTTGTTAAGTCATATTTGATTCAGGGAAATATTTGGGTAAAGCAGGGTGTCTCCAATGTATATTTAGTGAACACAGCAGACAACCAGTCCTCAGTACTAAACTTTACAGGT
>VWZN01017323.1:44260-54302 GCA_013396955.1 Regulus satrapa | reverse complement strand
ATTTTGGTAATAGTGTTGCAAATGAGTGCCAGCTACTTGAATTGTTTCCTCTGTGGTAGTAATTAGCATTATGTTCTGATACCTCAATTATTATTTAGATTGGATTTATAAAACTTCTATAGTAACCATCATCTGTCTATCAGGGAAAATGTAACATGCACACCAGGTTAGCCCAGCCACTGTTGTGATTGACTGAATGATTCCTTTCTGATCAGCTGTCACTTAAGAGGTAAATGTCCTTTGGGTTCAGGATTCTCCTGGGATCCATTCTTGACCCTTCTAGTTACAAGGCAGACTGAATCTCAAAATCTTAGCTTGTGCCTCTTTACTCATAACCTATTTTAAGCAGCTGTATGTATGCTTTTACCTTTTGTAGAACATTTGTTAGAAAACTCTTATTAGAAGTAAAAAACTTATGATCAGACACAAATGTATTTTAATCTAAGATACAAATATAAGCTAACACATAAGAAGGAAAGTATCAATCAACTTTTTATTTCCCATACTATGAGATACAGCAATATTCAAACAGGTTTGCATTTTTAAAATGACTAATGGTTCTTTTTTTATGCTAGCAAGGTGATGTTTGACCTCTGTGTTTTTGCTTGTTACTGGCAAACAATTTTATATGCAGTGTCCTCCCTGAATAACAGTTGTAAGTTGTTTGTTTGCATAGAAAACACTGCTAAGCATTTTATCAAGATGTCTAATATTTTTAGTAACTGAAATTGAACTATTTTCAAATGATGCCTGAGAGCTTGGTTTGATATAATTAGTCATTTGTGCTTAAATATTTTATTGTGATGCTATTAATCATGATCTTCCTCACTGTTTCTTTTCAAAGGAGACACAGCACTTCTTAGGGTCAAGCATTTGTAAATGGTGATGATTGCTAATAGCTCAGTGCAAAAGGCGCTATCAGTGACATGGTAGAAGTAGAAATTCAGAGCTTTCTCTTGCATCATCTTCAAATCCAAAACAACCACTGAACTAAAAAATCAGGGGCAGATGTTGGTCAGAATATTTAGATCACCATAAAGCATGGAGGGTAGATGTACATTTGAATTTAAAGCATCCTTTATTTTGGGGAGATTTTTGTTTCATTTGTACAGAAAACAGCATAATTTCAGACCATCTAGCCAAAATAGAACAGTCTAGGGCATGACTGTTCATTGATTTCCTATTTGATTAAGAGTGAACAAAAAAATACAGAGCCCTTTATTTAAAAATAGGTTCTTTGAAACCCTATTGAAGAGGATCAAGAAACAGGAAGCATTAGGAATATAATGGTGGTCCCTTGATCTGCCTCATTAGTTCAATGGTATTTCAAAAGTGCAGTTTTAAAAAAAATTATGTTTCCACATGTTTTCGGAATTCTAATCAAAACGTAAATCGATCAGCAGTAATGTCTTGGATGTAAAGGATGCAGTTTGAATAGCTAGCCAGAAATTGCCTATACTTTCCTTGATACATCTTTAAAACAATTGCTGTATGATGGGGTAGCAATCTTTGACAGGATAAAGGTACCTAAAAATATATTTCTTTCAGAGTCATAACAAAGAATAAAGCATACTTCGACTTGTACTTTCTGGAAATAAAACTGATTTAAAGTAAAATCAGTAAAATAAAAACAACTCAGAGCGGCTTCATCTTGGGTATTATTTTTGCTTAAGAAATGAAATTACTAATTGCACTTGGCAAAGTATTAAGGCTTTCATCTTAAAACACTCACAGAAAATAGTTTTTATGCCTACTAGACTTTATTTTGTATAATACAAAATTGCGTTAATATACAAAACTTACTGAAAAACATTTTAAATCGTAAATAAAAAATACTGATAATTGTGAAGAATATACACAACTTCTCAGTAGCATTGTAACACGTATAGCTAGAAGCATTAGAGGAGTTACGTTATAAAGTACTGGTTTTAATTAGACGCCTTGTATTTTATTGTTTATTGATTTTTAATATTTTCTAAATTAAATTAGTCAAATGCAGAACAAAAATGTGTGTGAAAGCAAACTTTCTATCCTAATTTTACCACATGCCCTTCTGAGAAAGTATACATTATAGAAATATTAGTGTTAGATGCTGTTAAGAATTACATAGTATAACATAATTTCCCTTAATACTAAAGAATTTTATTGAATAAAACTTTCAATCTTTTCACTTACAGGTCTTTCAAAGAGGCTCTTTGTTTGACTCTGAAATGTGCTTTACAGTAGAGTCAGCTCTCTGCTGACATTAGGGGATTTAAACATGAATAAAGATCCGTAAGCAAAAGTTATGAGTGAATCCTAAACTAAAATATAGCAAGTATTGTGGTTGCCATCCTAGCATGAATGGGTTATGTTTGCAGCTTTTTGGATGGAAACTATTATATTACAGCCATCCTGAGATCTACCTCGATATTTCCATTCCATTCCATTTCATTCAATTTCATTCCTGTTCCTTTCTTATATTTCTCTTTCCCTTTCCATTTTCTATTTTTCTCAGAATTGCCATGCAGCTTATACTTGTAAAACTAGCAATTTGGTTTAAATCTTAAGAAGGTAGGGAAGTAAAAGGAATAATCAATGAAGCAAACAAAAAGCCGAAGTCATCACCAAAGACTNAAATAAATAAATAAATATATATATATATATATATATAATTTCAGTTACTGAAAATTGACGTGCATCCAGTTTTGTATGTAGTAAGAGGTGTACTATTGTATTCCAACTCTTTCTCAGGAAGAGATATGAGAGATCATTATCTTTCTTAAATATATATGGACAGATTGACTTTTTTAAGACCATGTGAAAAAAATTAATTAATTAAAAGCAGGAAGAGATTTTTTGTGATACGGGGACTTTGAAGTTCCATCTGCAACTGAGTAGAATGTTGCAATCTTTCTTAGCTATAGATACAAGCAGTACTTTAAAAAACATTGCTTGGATGTGATGTGCTATTGTAACTATTTGTATTGTTGGGCCTTAAAAATTTATTCAAGTTCTTGATCCCTATTGAGCAAGGTATTGTAGGAGTACAATGAAGGGACAGTTTGTTTCCTAAAGAGTCAAGAATGTTGCGTCTTTGAAGAGGTTTTAGTAATGATAGAAAAAACCAACTTCGAATACCCTCCAGTATAACTGAATACTATTCAGCGGCTGTAGTGTCATCTACATTACAGTAGTGTTCTTTACACCACAGGTGATTTTTCTGGGGCAAGTCAAAACAATGATGCAAATCTCTGAAATCATATCTATTGTTAGTCAAGATAACCTCACACTACTGTGTCTATCTGGATATGTTTTTATCACAACTTTTGTGCTAAAAAAGTGTTGTTATATTTTTATGATGTTTTCAGCTTGTTTTCCTTAGAATGGTTCCTCACTTTACCATTGCTTGGTCTGAGCATGAAGAAGAAAATTGCATAAATACACTTACTAGTTTGACTAGAGAACATCTTTCTTGCAATAAATAATACGGATGACTCTGATTGTATTTTCTTGCTGTCAACTCCTTGCCCTGTTTTCACATAGTGGTTGAGGGACTACATAAAAGGTTGTGGATGCTGTGCTGTAGAACTCCTGTCTCTGTGCCTCACCTTGCGTGTTTGATTTAGCATTTAATTTTTGACTTTTTTTTTTTTTTTTTTAGTTCTTCTGTTCTAAGAAGCCTTATTCACTCTTCTTCCTAAAACATTTGCCAAGTCCTGATGGCTCAGTCTTTTTTCCTGCTTTAGGAAGACTTTCCTGAGATGCAGATGACAATAAAAACACATCTCCCCTTATTGAACCTGGCATTGAAAACAATAAAAGCAGTTTGCCTTTTTCTCTAAAGGTACAATCTACTATTAGAGAATATAACGCTTTTCAAGCTGTACAGGAGAAAAATATGTACCTTTTTCTCTGTAGCATGGGAGATGTGATTTATGCCTTTATCCTGGTTATATTGTCCACCAACTTTCAAGCAGCATAAGAGGGGCTATGCAAATGATAAAAAACCCAAAACTTATTAACAGAGAAGTATTCCTCACTCCATTTTATGCTCTTAGAGAAAAATCCTTGTCTTCCAAACTGTTGGTGTATGCTTTTTTGAATGATGCAGTGTTCCAACTTCATGGCACAAGTGGTAATACATCCTTTTAATATTCAACAAGAATTATTGTCATCTTCTCTGCAAATTTAAGGAATCACACTATGTATCATAAACTCTGTACCTTTTTCACAACTAACCAAACACCTGAGGTTGCTCATGGGTTATGTATGCCTTATTGCAGAACTCCGCAGCATTGGAGTTTGGAGACTTTTAGTCCCTGAAAATTGAAATAATTAAACAAATTCTTAATTCCCCAACAGAATTAGGAGTTAATTCTGATTGCTACCTATAAACAGGGTTTTCTATAAACACTAATGTTACCTATAAACACTGTTTCTAAATCTCAGCTATGATCCAGGTTAGCCAGTGATTGTGTGGCTTGATTTCCACCCCTTTCTATTTGAAGTTTGCAGTATAAGGAATCTAATGTTGCATTTGGATCTGCTGAGTGTTCCAGCACTCTGATGACTTCATAAGTTTCTGTCTAATGCTAAGGAAATGGGTTTTAGTTTTCCTATTAACAGACCTATTTTTTTTTTTTCTTATCTCAAATGTTGTGTTTGACATGTCATAATTTGAAATGCACATATCATATTAAGATATACTTCTGTTAATATGCATGAAATCAGGATAGTTGATTGCTAGTGTAAGATATTGATTAATATATAAAAAAAGGTCTATACCTTCAGAAAACCCAAACTACTGAACTATAGTTAATGCTTCAACACATGCATAGTGTTTAACTTTCACCCACGTCCTGGAGTTTTTTCCTCCTAACTTTGAACAATTCAAACTGCTTCTTATATTTGAAACACTTTGTTCTTCAAGGAGAATTTTGGTCACTTCTGTATCTTTTTCAACATTTTCTTGTTACTGGGGACACAGGAATTTCAGGTGATTTTTTTTATAATAGCATTACATAAGGCTAGTCAAGGTAGTCCAAGCTCATGGCTTGGAGCTCAAGAGAGGAAATTGCTTCATTAGAGCACCAGTGCTTCTTGCATGCACTACTGAAGAGAAGGGAGCATACTGAAGACTACCTCAATCATGCATTGACAAGCTCAGTTTTGCAACTTTATGAGAAAAATCCTCTTTTTAAGGAGTAGCCCTTTGCCAGCCACCAGAGAAAGGGTTACCATCATCCTCACAAGCCACTTCAAGGCAAGACAGCAGCATACTCTTCTGCTCAGGGTCTACGGGATAAAACATCACAGACCAGCTAGGAGCAAACACATTTCAGACATATTTTCAAGCCCTACTAACTGCTAAAATGGTATTTCAGATATTATTCATATTTGTTCAGATGCCATTAGGTTTTGTGTGAAAAATCACTTCTGTAACACAGCTGCCTGTTTTACTTGTTTAAATGATGACTGGCAGGTTTTAGAAATCTGGTTCAGAGAATCATGGAAACAAATTGCATACCTTGCTCACTGGGCATTCAGCCTGTAAATTATGTGAGGCAGGTACTCTTTTTAAAATCAATAGCAAAAAGTATACACAATTTGATTAAATAATATTGTATATTCATTAAAGCTGGTTTTTGTAGCTAAAAGCCTTCTTGCTGGAGTTCATAGCGAATATGTTTGTTTGAATCCTGAATGTATTTAATTGTGTTCTCACTTCTAATTAATGGAATAAATTATTGTTGTGAAGCTGTGTTTTATTTCATAGTAGAGAAGTGTTCATAGTTCAACTGAATTACTTATACTCTCACATCAGTACTTGTTGTTTCTCCTTTGTTGCTTCTAATTTAAGTTAAGAAGTTCTATTCCCTCAGTCTCTCAGCCAAGGAGTGAAGGCAATATTATGTGATTTAAATGACCAGTCACAAAACACAAGTGTCTCATAAATTATCTGTGAAACCAATTCAGCAAACACTCTGTAGGTTGGAATTTGTTTTCTTAAACTATCTGGGAAATCTTTGGTAATGGCTTATGTATTAGTGGACTGGACAAGCAGTTTTTGGTCATCAGATAGCATTATAACATAAATAACTGAATGAGTGTTAACTGTGATTCATCAAACATCAAGAAATTATTAGTGAATGCTCTGAATGTTATGTTGAGTGGAAAATACAAATCTAACAGCAGTACATATGTGCTGCCACCAGCCCTACCAGTTCTTAACTAATGTTTTCTAAAAACAGAACCACTTTGTTTTAAGTCAGTATGTGAAACACTCACATAACCTGTGTTTTATTCATGAAACAGAAATGCAAAAGCACTTCTAGCCCAGTAGCTGTCTGGGTTCTGACACTTCCATAGGGCCTGCTTTCTTCACTAGCTCTTCCCTATCCATTAGCTGTAGATATGGCTCCTCCTCGTTGTGATGGTTATCAGAATATTTTGATGCTGGTGCTTTTAGCAGGATACAGGCTATCAGAGATGTTGTTTATACATGTGGAAAAAAAGGCAGTCTGGAAGCTATGCCTCAGATTCCACCTGCTGTTAGAGCTGAATGCAACCATTAGACAGGTGGTTGTATGCTGTGCCTTTTGCTGAGGATTTGGGGAGTTGAGATGGGCCTTTGCTGATAATTAACATATGCAATTAAATTGCCATTCTGTCCATAAATTTTCAGTCTTATTAACAACATCTCCTCTCCCCCCAGTCTTTTTGGTCATAATAATATCTTAGGGGTTTATAACCATTTTGTTTCACCTTCTCCCATGTACTCAGATATTTCTTCATGTTTTTTCTTTGTTTGTAGCATGAGCAACCCTTATCTTTTCATATAAAGATCACAGAGAGTTTTTATAGTTATTTCAGAAGCTCTGCTCTTTCCAGTGTTAGTGTTGTCCTGTTCATTTGCAGGTCTTTGTATACAGTTTTTAGTTTCTTACAAAGAAGAAGTTTCTTACATAATTCTTTATTTCTTCAACTATTTTCAGAATTGCTCTCTTGTCTGTACATTCTTTGCATTAGCCAAATCCTTTCATCTTAATCTTCCTGCCTTTGAAGGGCAGTTTATGATCTAGCTTGTATTACTCTTCTCTTTGGCCAGCTATACCTTGTGGAGCACTGAATTTACACAATAAACCTTATACTTATAAGCCTTCCTTAAGACAAACTCCTTCCATAGCTTTAACCTTGGTCTCTTGTTTCTAGCTAGTCAGTTGACTTCCAAGGAGGATTGTGTGTTCTTCCTACTGGACATTATTTGGAGGAGCCATCCCCAAATTCCCAAACTTATGTTCAAAGCTTATAGCAGATCCACACTACTCTTCCCTCTTTGTAAAGGTTTTCCCCTACAGTCTGAAATTTTTATTGCTTTTTATGTGACAGTTTAATGGCAGCTTTCAGTACTATTTGTTAGTATTTTTGAAGCTCCACCTACAATATTACGGGACTAAATTCAGGTGTAATTTGGTAGTATTAAATCATCCTAACCACTGATAAACTTGAGACACAGAAATCTGAACTGAGTGTTTTAGAAGTCTCTGTTGGGCATGTTTCACCTTTGTGATTTTCTTTAAATTAATTTTGTTATCAAAAAATTCAGTTTAAATGCATGGAAAAAATATGCTTGCTGTTTGTACCATTTAATACACATCTCAAAATCAGCACAGCGGGTATTCTCTGCTTTAGAAAAAAAAAGATGTTTGGGTTTGTTTTTTTTTTTTTTGTAATGTGAATACTAGTCTGATTATATTTAGACTGCAATTGCAGCTATGTCTCCCACTTGGCAGGGAGCAGTGTAAGATGTGCCGGTTTGTTTGTAGCCTCACGTATGTGGGGTGTGCACACTGTTTGCTGACACCTTTCCCCACAGCCGCGATAAGCTGCCGAGGCTGGCGAGAGTGCTCACCTAGCTGAGGGTGAGAGGATGAAAGGTCGTCTCATGAAATGCAAACTGAGAAACAGTAACGTAAACAAAACTGCTCTCAAAGAAGTACTGTTTCCTGCCTTCCTCTACACAGCTTTATAATTTTAGGCTGTAGTCCACACTTTATGCAAATAATAATCACGTAGTTTCCATCTGAATGTGAACAGCAGAGAAGGACTTGAGTCCTGGTCTCCCAAGATCCATTCTGCCCAATTATTGGGTCAGCTGTAGGTCATCTTTCATATTTGTTAAATGAAAAGGGAATTGTGGCTTAGGAGGTCTGATAAAAACTGTGAGATTTTTATTATTGAATATTTCGTCCTTTTCTGCTGTGACACATTCAGCCTATCCTTTTGACTGGTGTTGGGAAGTACCTGTTGCATTGAGGAAGTGATTCTAAATAGCAAGAAAAAGGGAAATATTTCAAACAAAGTTCCTGGATTGCTGTCATTTTCAGATTTTTGAATGAGAAAAGCAGCATTTCAAGTCTCCACTACTGAGGAAGGCATCAGTGTGATTTCAAACATTCACATGGTAAAAATAGTGGTAAAGTGGTAAATCCTAGAAGTTCCTATGATGCTGGCAATTGTTACTGATTCTAAAAAGTAAGGAATAGAAAAAAAAGAAAAAAAGTAAAGAATTTTCTTGTTTAGATTTCAGATCTATACAAGAATAACTAAATAATTAAATCTCCTTTAATTCAACTATCTCAATGTTTCACCTTTTTTTTTTTTTTTACTGCTTTGTAAAGTAAATTCTTTATTGGTGAGTATTTCACTGAAAGATCTGGTAGGAAAACTGGAACCTTTGCTAAAATTGATGAATATCTCTGAAAATCAGCATTACTGTCCTTTCCTCTCCACCCTCCAATATTCCTTCTGTCTCCTAATCACAAGTCTCTGATTGTGCTGCACAGTGATTCAGTAAATAGTCATCTCTTTTCTGTTATTATTATCTGTAGTGTTTTCCTGGCTTCCAAAAGACCACAATAACTCCAAGCTACCTTCATATCTCACCTCTGCTTCTGTTTTTTTTGTGATTTGACCACTTCCTATGTAACTTGAGTCTTTTCATTCTTGTGCACATCTTGTTTGTAAGCCAGCATGATTTTGCTGGCTTCTTATGGGTTCCCAGTACTTTCACATCTTTCCTTCTCCTATTCTACAATTTCATCTCCTGGAGGGTTTTACCAAACCCGCAGATTTGAATTTCCACTCTGTTCTTAATGCCAGCTGTAATTGCTAATTAGCTTTTTGCTTTTTTTTTGTTTGTTTGTTTTCTCCCCAGCCACCTTCATGCTCTGTCCCATGCTGCCCCATAGAAATCTGCAAATCCACTATGGCTGTTGCTTTCCCTGAAGTTCATGTCCATGTGGTGTGTACAGCAAGTTCAGCACTGGCTAATCCGTGCGTGGACTGAAACTTGCATTTATAGTAACTGGGAATGCTTTGGTTTTCCTTGCCTTCTGCTCTTTCCCGCTGTGTGTTTGCCTGATCTTTTTATGCCACACATGCACAGTGTCAAATCTAATGGGGCCTTAATTTAGGCATCTACATGTTACTGTAATTAATTAATAACTCTATCCTTTGTTAATTTTGACAACTGCTAAGAGGCTGAAGGGCAATTGTACTGCTAACCATCTGTACAAATGCAAAAATGCAAAAGACTGAAGATTGTCCATGGAAGGCAAGTTCTGCAGGTTGATGCATGAGCACATAGTGAACTGGTCTGCAGTATTCAGACATTCATTTTTCCCTAACAGATGTATCCTCTATTTTAGGTACAACAAAAATAGAACTTTTATTATGGCAAGAAGTACCAGTAACCTTCAAAATCTTGTTTGTGTTAACCAACTAAAGGATATTGAAGCACGAGAGCCAACTCAGTGTTCAGGCCAGTAAAGTGGGAGCTCTTTCTGTACTGAATAAGAAAGAGAGGAGAACATATTTGTGCCTTTGACGTTGGTAATGGGGTTCTTTCCTTAATAGCTATATGTTTCCTTTTATGAGCTTTTTGAGTTCTTTCTGAGTCACCCACATGATGGGTTTTTTTAATAAAAGAAAATAGAACAATGGAAATTTCCTTCTCCCCTCTAAATAAACATTCTGTTAGATTAATCAGTTTTAATTT
>VWZN01017323.1:31760-39260 GCA_013396955.1 Regulus satrapa | reverse complement strand
AGAAGCCATGTTGGGAGACAGGCTCAGATCACAGACTGCTCTTGAAGTTGTCAGCTGCCTCTCCATGCATGATGCAGGGGCCGTTTTCAGAGCATCTTTCCCTGGTTTAGATGCTGTTCTCTGTAATAGAAGAAAAATGAACTATATGCATTTTGTCAATTAGAAGAATTTGAAAAAAGAAACAGAAGGTGAGGAGCGTAGGAGAGAAAACATGCTGTTTTCCACATGTGCATGAGCTAATACAAAGCTAAAGGACAGAGGAGGAACTGTGATGGGAGGGTTGAGGAAGAAGTCATGGAGTTTCAAGGATGTGCACTTGAAAGCAAAAAGAGCTTCACAGTCAAGGAAAAAAGATCACTAAACACACATCTTAACGTATCTGTTGCAAAAATACCTGAGTGACCAATATGGGTTTTTTTCAGAGCAATCCTAATTACATGCCTGCAGTGTGATGCCATGGCTGCTGTATAACATTACTGCAGATAATGAAAGATGTTTGGCTATCTTCTTTCTTTCCATCTGTTACCATACTTACAATCCTGCTGAAGTAAAACCATAACTTTCTTCTTTTTCTATTGACACCTCTTAGTTAAGGATAATTTAAAAAAAGAAAAAACAGCAATTTATATGATCCTGTTTTACTACATTACATTCTGAACTTAATGTAATTTTTACTTGTGTAGGCATATGGAACAGTTTATAAACCAGTGGGTCAAATGTCAATTCTGTGTGCTGCTTGGGAAAGAAATAGAATTAATAAAAGAATCATGTTACCTATATTGATAATAATGTTAAGAAGTACGACTGAGGGAAAAATAGGGAATACTTAAAATCTATGCCAGAACTTGTGAGCAGTGTCAAAGCACAAGTATTGTGTATCAGGCTACACTAACCGTGTTCTTGTGGTGTTTGTGATGCCTTATCTACCTGTCCTGATATTAATAATTTCAGGTGCTAAAGTATCCCAGAATGTAGATTATCACCTATCTCCATACAACAGAGTGGCTTGTACAAATCCAGTTTTGCTACTGTGTGGAATAACGCTGCTAAAATCTTCCCTTAAGCACCTTATCCTGTTATTTTTGGGCTGCTGTTCATAGCTTTTAAAGAGAGGCCAAAAATCTGTCTTCATGCCATTTATGTGACTAGATAATGCAGAATATTCTTCAACCTATTGTTTTTACGTCATTGAATCACAATAGATACTTGAGAAACTTTTCACTGCAAAACTTAATTATACTTTAATTCAGTGGCCTTTACTGTTAATGAACATAGTTTCCAAACTATTGCCTGTGCACTGTATTTGTTAAACATCTAGCATGATGTGCTGTAATTTCTGCTTGGAATTTTCCCTCCTCTTTAATGGTTTCTTAATAACAAAATAACAAAATTACAAAAAATTTTTAGCAAGGCCTTTACTCCCTGATTGTTTCTGTACATTGCAATGAGCAAATATCTTACTGTCTTTCTTTTTATGACTAGCTGTGCTAAGTGTCCTAAGGGCTCTTCTTATTCTTCCTGATCTTAAAGGCCCCACTACCTGAGGCTTAATAGACAAACTTCAGTTTGAAGGAGAAGAGGGGTTTTTGGCAATATAAGAGAAGAATGGCCCAAAATATCAAATATTTTTTGCACATAGACCAGTGATCAGAAAAGTGCTGTAAGGGCTAACTGTAACTTCCAACAGTCGCTGTGATGTGAATGAAATGTGAAAGATTCCTCAAGGCAGAAAGGGCCTTTTTTTATTTCTCCTTTCCCAAGGATGGCCATTAATTGCTTCATCTCCCCCTCCTACAGGTTGGAAATAATTGCATAATGGTCACAAAATCCATTTTTTTCCTGATCTTTGTTGTTCTTCTCAATCAATGCCTCTCCTGCTTCTTAAGCTGGGCTCCAAAATTTTCTCAGAACCTCAGACACTACCTTCTTTCTCCTTGTTTTTTCAAAATGTGCAGAGTGCATCAGGGATACAATTTCCGTCTGAACTCCCTGTACTGTGCCAGGATGTTGTGTGTCTTTGTCAGTCAGTCAGTGACTTCCTAGCTGGAAGCCACAGCCTTTGGTGCGCTGCAAGTGCAAACCAGGGTTAAGTGCCTGGAGCTAGCCAAGCCCTTCAGAAATGTTCCTTAAAGCCAAAAAGCAGTTTTAAAAGATGAAAACTGCTCTGAGAGGCCAAGTGTTAAATCTAAAATGCCCAGCAAGTCTAGGGATATATTCTCAGTTCCTTCTTAGAGGAACCTGAGAATGGCAACCTGACTTACTGAGATACAGGCAGTCCTTTCAGTTGGTCTGACTTAATTTGCCAACACTGTTATCCAGTATTGGTACACGCAAAAAGAGTATGAAGAAACAACTCCTAACTCTGTATTTAAAATTCATTTATGCATTTTGATTGTTAAAAATCCAATGAGGAATCTGTGGCCACGTTGCTCAAAAAACTCCAATAGAAAACCATTGGTAGAACCTGATAAATAAGATCTCCTTGAGTCAGATAAAAGGTTAAAAAAAAATAAAAACCAAAAAAACCCAAACAAAGTAGGAAACTTCATTTAGTTTTACAGTCAAGGGTGATTTTCTTAAAAGGTGTTGAAAGCAGAGCTATCCTCTTAGATGCATTTTTTTTCCTAAATAGTAAGGGACAAATGATGGAACTTGGCTAAACATATGAAAATTACTGGTTATATCATTTCATTTTTGCTACTTTATATTTAGACATTTAGCTTACTGTTTTAACAGTTTGGACTTGAAAGGTAATTTGTTAGGAATTTTAAGCATTTTATGCATGCTTAAAATTCTTAAAATGGGGAGTATTACTTCGATCAAAAACTTTGCAACCCTGCTTCAAGACTCAGATAATATGCTTAGGAGCCAACTGGCAGAGCTGGGCATATTCCTATTCAGGGCCATTAATATTTATCATTAATCTGACAGTAAGTTATTAAAAGCTAAGTGTCCTATTGAAAACTAATCATCCTATAAGTCTGTGGAGCTTTTTGTTTGGTTTTTTGTTTGGTTTTCTCTTTTGCTTTGTTTGTGACATATTTTAAGAATGTAAAGATACTTTGGAAAGAAAACCAGTGACAGTGTTCTATGTGTTTTGTTCATTGCAGTTTTGGACAGAGAGGCAGCCATGGTTACTGTCCTGAAATCTGGTGAACATAGGTATTTTTCTGCAAAAAATCTCTTGACATCTTTGATGATGATACTTTAAATTATTTTATATGCTTCAACTTTTATTTTATTAGGAAAAGCAGAGGAAAGAAAACTTCTACCAGAAAACAAAAATAATTAATGGAGAATTCATTCAGAAGTTTTTGAAGATAAATAGTCTGTTCATTTTACACTACTTTCTTCTAACAGTTACTTAACTTCTGGATATGACGGGGCAGAATCAAATAATTTTCCAAACAGACTGCTGAGCAACTCTATGATCCCAACTCTCTCTATTTATTCAGTCTGATCATGTCTCCACTTCCCATAACCATGAGATCCATGATATTACACTCCAGTTAATATTTCTTTATTACTTATAGAAATATATTTCCTTTTCCTGTTTCTTTTCTCCTTTTCTGTGTTATGGGGTAAGAGTTCTTATCTAAAAAGCGGAGCCTTGATTTACTCCATAAACATCTGTGTTTGTCATATTCATTGGAAAATTGAGCTAGCTGTGATTTTTCTCCCACACGATGTGGCTTCAAGCTCAAGTCTATTAAGCTACTTTATTTCAGATAGCTACTTTGATATTGAGATCTTTCCTGATCTTGCCATTGAAGCTGTTCAGCTGTTGTCACTGAAGTGGCATTTCTGTTTGTAGGTCTGATGGAGGCTCAGTGCCCTCAAGTGATGCAGTTTGTATTGATCTTCATTGTTTTCTTATTGACCCAGTGCCCACTAATAGAGATTTCTGTATTCACCTCTTCTCTATTTCTCACCTTTTTTCTGAATTGAAGTTAAAGGTCTTCCTGAGTGTCCTGGTTCTTTAATGTAGGTGTGTCTCCACACTTTTCCAGGTTCGTCTCTTTCAGTTTTCTTTCCACATTGCCAAAGATCTCTAGTATGTGTTAGAGCACCCCCTCCTTACTGATTCTTCTTTGACCACTGTGTATTTCAAGATCTCATGGCAGAATAAATTGAAATGTGAGTTCTTGTGTTGAATGAACAGATTACAAGAGCTGGTGCTGTTAGCTCTCACTTGCCATCTGAGACGAATTTCAGCTCGGTGAGTACTTCTTTCCTGTATTAAGCGGTAAAAAAGCTGACCACTGTGAGCACTGCTTTGGGTTTCAACTGGACGGAGTAAGGAAAAGATCCTTGCAGCAATCTTGCCTAGTAGATAGTAGCCAACCAGCCCTGCTGTGACAGAAAAAAAGTGGCATGTATGTCTCCCTTCCCGATTGCTGGAATTACTGCAACCTCCATCTGCATTCTGCTAATTACTTAATACAATAGGCAAAATATGATTGCAAAAGGAAATTTACAGAGCAGTAGAGATTTTTCAAATGTATTGTATTGCCACTGTGTTGCCATTACTCCCTAGTTTAACTCTCATTTTTTTTCCCACAGACCATTGTTCATTTGTTAGTTCAATTTCTCACTTGTTTTGAAAAATTAATATTCAGGACTAAGTCGCATATTACTTCCTGTTGACACAATAGATGAGCTGTTGAAAACTAAGGTTGTATGAAACATTGGTTGTGTTTTGTAGTTTTCTGTGGGAAAAAAAAAAAAAAAATTCTTGTAAGTATCATCATGGATTTTCCACTAAAATTTCCACTTACTAGTCATTGGTCCTGATACAGGAAATATGA
This sequence comes from Regulus satrapa, assembly GCA_013396955.1. Taxonomy (NCBI): domain Eukaryota; kingdom Metazoa; phylum Chordata; class Aves; order Passeriformes; family Regulidae; genus Regulus; species Regulus satrapa. The sequence continues at coordinate 34,452 of VWZN01017323.1, read as the reverse complement.
GGAGACACAAGTCTGTATTATTGGGATTTCAGATTCAGCAGTAATAATTTTTTGTTTGTTGGTTGGTTTTTGGTTTTTGTTTGTTCGTTTGTTTTTTAGATTATGAAACCTAACTGGAAACATTTCTTGAGAATATTGGGCAGTTTTTAACAATCAATAATAGTGAATTGAGAGTGTGATCCTTGCAGTATAAACCAAGCGGTCAAACATAACCGGGAATATGATTTACATAAATAAAAATCTATGTTCTGACTATAAATTTGGAAACAAAAAACTTGTAGCTGTTACATTACCTAACTGAACAGTTATAAAGTGTTACATGTGATAATATAAGTAAGTAACCTTGAATTTAGGATGCAGTTAAGAGTTTGAAGAGATTTGGTCATGTCTTATTAGGATCGCCACACATTTTTTTTAGTAGAAATAGCACTACTTGTTAGCCAGATTTCTCCCATAGATTGGTATTTATACAGAATTTTGAAGCTTGAAGTATTCCACTACAGCTTTGTTTGTTATTCCACCTACTATCACAGAGCCCTAAGTTGTGCATTGTGCATCAAAACATATTCCATTCTTTCAGAGTTCTTGGGGAGAACATACAGTGTAATTCATTATGCCCTGAAGATAAACAGTACCTCTTGACCTTTTCAAGAAAAGTTGCAATATTTTCTTATTCCAGAATGTAATATTGTACTGAGCCGGTATCAATGTGATAAGATAAATGTTTCCTTTTCTAATGTAAACCAGAGTGCACTACATTTATATAAAAATCTTGGGGGATACCCAAAGCCTCCAGATAAAAAGGGGCAGCTTGGCTATTGTAGGTCTGCATTTTTGAATTCTCAGTCTCAAAGCACAAAGGGCAAACTGCAGCCAGTCTTGAAGACAGTGGCTATTTTTCAGAATGAACAGATTTTTTTGTTGCCCTGTTTAGGATTGTCTGAAAGAATTTTCAAGCAAATTTTTAAAAGTATATAATTTGTTACCATTAAAAAAAAAACCCAAAAAAACAACAACCAAAAAAAAAAAAAAAACCAAAACAAAAAAAAACCCCCAAACCCCAAACCAAACCAACCAAACAAAAAAAACCCCAGAAAAACAGAAGCCCACAGAAATAATGATTACCTGTCTTTCTTCTGAGTACCAGGATCTTTTGAGATATCCCACTAGAAGCCTGTGAGTCAGTGCTACACTCTGTGTAGTTAACTTGCTTTTTACAATACTCAGTATTTCAGGAATTTAAAGACTAATGAAGAGTATTATTTTATTTCATTTCTTTTTCTGTATTCTCTGCTGTTGTTCAAAGCACCATTTTCTTTAGTCTGTCTTCTTTATTTCTCCCTTACTCTGCACGTGGTCTGTTTCTGATTGTTGAAGTTATGTGCAGAGGTGGTCACCACTGTGGAGAGGGCTCTAAATGTGGCATTTTCAGCTTCCCTTCTGCCTGTAAGACAATGCCCATATCTAAAGGCAAAAGCATATTTGGCTTCATAGGCTTTGCCCAAGTGTTAATACAGAGTTCTAGTCTATTCTTTCATGGCAAATTTCTCTTCCAATACTCTCATTTATCTTTATATATTAAATGCTTTTGTATGCTGCTCTGCTTATTATGTGGCATTTAAAAACCCTGTTACTTGTGTATTCTATTCACAGAAAAGAGTGGTTTTAACTGCAGCTACTATTACATATAGAATGGCATGGTATATTTTAAAATCAGTTGATTGTTATTGCTTCTACTCTTACTTCATTTGGAACTTCGTAGATATTCTGAATGCTTACTACTGTAAGCAAAATAATGATGTTGCACTACAAAGCAGTAACACCCTTGAACCCCTTCAGGCTGAAAGTAAGACTATTATAAACATACTAATCACAGCATATAAATTAGATACAGCAGGGATTAAAATACAGGAGAAAAGAGCAGTTAAGAACAGGGGTAAGAAGAAATGAAGTATCATGAAAATCTGTCAATTTTACATATGTATTATGTTAATAACATTTTTTGAACTTTTTATTAATTTTTATTTATTTGAACTTAAGCAAGAGTCTTAAAATGTAAAGTCAACACTTGGAAAGATTGAGGTCCGTATTAGCAAATCAACTGAGAAAAGTTTTGAGAGAAGACTTAATTTTTTGCAGGAAACAGAAACATGAGTGAAGAGGAGAGTGCATTGTTGGGCAATGTAAAGAAGCCCTTGGAGTCACCAGGGGAAGAAGACAGCCATAATAAAAAAAGGAAGACTGATGGATCAGAAGAGAAAAAATGTAGACAAGGTTCTTTAGGGGGTCGCATTGACTAGGACTTTGAGAATAGAGGATTTGATTTTGGTTTGTAAACAAATGGTGTGTTCACTAGGGAACAAAGCAGAAGGTATGAACTAGATATTCTCTGCACTGGAAAAGATGTATTTGTAAACTCATGAGGTTTAGAGGAAAATAACTTAGATGTTGTGTTAGCAGATGTGCAGTCATGCATCTTACTTAGATACTGTTTTCTCTTTGGTCCCCATATTTAAGACACATATCTGAAGTAAAGACAGTCTAAATTTTTTTCCAGCTTAAAGATACTTTCTAGAATATATATATACACATACATATATATACACATATACATATACATATACATATACATATATATATATGTATATGTATATATATACATATGTGTGTGTGTGTGTCTGTGTGTGTGTAT
>VWZN01017323.1:0-16417 GCA_013396955.1 Regulus satrapa | reverse complement strand
TTTTTTCTTTTTTTTTTTTTTTTTTTTTTTTTTTTTTTTTTTTTTTTTACTTTTAGGCACTCCAGGCAGCAAGGCAGCTGCTTTTACAGCAACAGACAAGTGGACTGAAATCTCCTAAGGGCAGTGAGAAACAGAGACCGCTGCAGGTTAGTAAAGTCTCCTTGCTTTTGGGACCTTAATCTCAGGGAAGAGTGCCGTGCTCGCTCACACGTGAGGGGTGTGTGTCAATGCCTGTCCTCTAATGCTGTGTATGTGCATATTCACGTGCTGCAGGGTACAGGCTTCTTGCTGCTGACTTCACAAAAAAAAAATTCACTACAGGATACAAAAGACTTCTGTGGCTGTATATGCTTAAAAGGTCTAAGACTAAGTCTGAGTTCAGTAGCTATGTTAATTCTTTCTAGACATGTTACGGAATTGGTATGTGATTTTTATATGTGCGTGGTTTAAACTGTAAAAACATGTTAAGACTAGGAGCAAAACAGTATCCATGAAAAAAAAAAAGAGAACAGTTAAGTACCTCCACAGGTACTATATCTAAGTAACAGAGAAGTGTTCAGAAACTTACCAACACAAGTGCATGAATTTATGAAAGCTGCTTCGGCCATTTTAGATAAAAAAACACGTCATGAAATTTTACATTAGGATGCTGTTGGCCTTTAGATTGTGAATGGGTAAATAAAAGTTCTCCTAGTGAATAGTTATTTTAAATGCCTTAGTAAAAACATAAAGAGAGTTTTATTATTGGAAAATTTTATCAGTGTGGTATTTTTATGAGGTATTAATTCATTTATTCCTAATGCAGAGCTCTATATCAAATTGAATTCTGCTGACAAAACTTGTTCTCTCTTGTATATAGACCAAATATGGGTGCTTAAGTGCTGAATTACATTATGTTGCAGACAATTTTATTTTGTTCAGGAAATTTTAAAAAGTATAAATCCCACCATTCTCTTCCTCACATCTTTTTTTCTAGGTGAGCATTTATTCTCTCAGGACTTCCCCTGTTTTCTGATGGAGTAGGGTGTTTTTATCTCGTTTTTAGTTTTTGGCATGCATAATGGAGGACCCCAGGCACTAGAATGTATTTCTTTTCTCCACTAGGGAAATGTTGTGAAATTTGTTCACTTGTGCAATTTCTGCACACGATCCACATTGTCTCCTTTTCTTTGTGAAACTTGGTGAAGCAATGTTGGACACAGCAAACAGACCAAATTCCTGATCAGCTCACTTCAAGTATACTTTTAGGGTTTTATTTATTTGCTCAGAACCAAACAATGGAAAATGGAAAAAAGGAAAATATGACATCATGGCATCTTGCCATCTGTAGCTGTAGTCCAGTCCTGGCTGAGGCTGAGTCCTGGGACCCTCTCAACTTTCCACTCTTCACCCTTGTCTCTGCTTTGTAAATGCCAATTCAAATTTGCTTTGTATCAAATATCTTCTACACTGAAGGCACATAAGAAGAGTAGCCATAAATATTGAGCCTTATGAACAATGTGAATTTTTAAAGTTTTTAAAGTAGAATTAATGACCTTGAAGGGTTGAACCATAGAAATTATTGATTTAATGAATATTGTGAAAGTACTTCATTCTGCTAGCTCTTCAATCTGAAAGATAATGTGGGTTGTACAAGGAGTGTGCAAGATCCATCTGTTTCTAAATTGACCGATACCAGGCAATAAGGAAGGTATATGAAACAGACATAAATAGTGGTATTTTCCCAGTGTATGTTGTCCATGATTTTCCTTATTTTAATCCTCCACTTTTAAACCAGCACAGTTAAGGAATACTGACTTCTCTTTCCACATTCTCTATCCTCTCAAAAACTTTCTTTTCAAGGTTAAAGAAGTCCAGGAGGGCACTGTTTGTGGTAGGCATTGGTGATGTGGTAGAAAACCGTGTTTGCAGGCAAAAGACAGTCATACACAGGACCCAGAGGATGATGAGGTGAAGAGAGGGAGTCTTGTGCTTTCATGCTCTCAAAACACTAACCCTGCCCTGATGCCCTTTCAATGTTGGGGATTGATGTATTGGTGCTGTTTCACTGGTTTCTTAGGAGGACTCAGCATCTCATGAGTAATATTTGGGAGACAGGAAAAAAAAAAATTATTTTCAGATTTGTTACATGCTCCCTAAAGCCTTGATTATTGTTTATGATTCCAACTTTTTCTTCCATTATCAGTGTGTACACAGTGTTTCTTATTGGCCTTGAGCACTTAATTTGGTTCATTTTTAAAGGAGAGCAAAAATGGAATTTACTCCCAGACTTTGGTTTTATGTATCAAATACTATATCAATTCAGGTATGAGCACAAACTACATCTTATTTTGCTTTTTTAGTAAAAGGAATATATAAAGGTTTTGGACATAAGTTCTTTGAGCTTATCTATTTCTGTCTCTTACTGTCTATTGTTTATTGTTTAATGGAAATTCACATTATTGATCATCATGTTGCTTGTTTGACCAAATACTGTCATAAAATTGTACAGGATTATTATTTTCTTATGCCAAATTTAGCAGTAACTTTAGCCAAAATCTTCTAGCAGTAGAAATTGCTACATTTGTATAAGGTTTAAAAGAAAAAAATTGAGGATTATAAGGCAAAAAAACCCTTGTGTTTGTGATTAAGAAAACAGACTTCTCCCAATACTTCAAAATACTTTAAATTAGTGCATATCTAATTTCCTCCATTTCAGAGCAATTTACTAATCTGGCAACTGTTGGTATGTTAGAATAGATTTATAAATCCAGTAAAAATGCAATAAAACCTTTAAAAGTAGCTCACACATCTGCAAGCAAATGTGGCTATTCAGTAAAGCTTGCCATGCATTTCTTGTGCTCTGTAGTTTGATGTAAACTACTCTATTGTTGTCATGAGCCAAAGAGGGAGAAAACTACTTTTTTTTTAGTGGCCATCTTTTTTTTGGGGGGAAAAGTAGCATATGGTGTTTTTATCTATGTTCTCTCTGTTATTTCATAATGCGTCAATTATTTTAGTGACTTACAGCACCTACTAGCTAATCAGCAAGTTGAAAGCTGATTGAAGAAACCTCAAATTTGTGTCCTCAACTTTACAAAAAGAGGGTGTTGGGTAAGTCATCACATTCTACTGTGCTTTACTGAGGGCATGTCTTCAGGGGAACTGCTAAGATTTTCCTAGAATAATTTGAGTGTCTTTTCTATCCTCATGAAAAGCCTTTACAAATGTACCGCTAGCTATGTGATCTATTGTAAAAGTGCAGAAGTTTTTGTTTTAGTTTCTAATGCAAAAGTTACCTTTAAGTAGTAGTTATGCTGTATTTTCAGGGACAGGAGGCTTATATTTAGACTGTGAGTTAACAGAATACCTGCAAAAATTACAGTTTTAGATAGACGCTTGTCTTGATCTACTATTACTTTGATTTACATTTGTCTGGGTTTCACGCTGCAGATGGCATAACCATTAGCATGTCTTATGTAAAACAGAAGAAAAACATCCCTTTTGACAAGCTTGAGTACCAGTTGTGGTAGGGATTTTACTTTCATGTATAGATATCAGAATAAATGTATTTGAAACATGTTTATATATGCCATTCATTACACTGATGCACCAATTGAATGGATCCAATCAGTACATACATTGATTAATGACATATTGCAATATAGCTATGGAGGGTTTGTGATGAGAGTTGAGGGTAATGTTAACCTGCATATGATGAGATAATACCATTTACTGTTTTACAGTACATCCAGTAAAATATTGCTGTAGTAAGGTTAAGATTTTTGTAGTACCATTTTTCGTTTTGGAATTTTTTTATTTTCTGTTGCATTTGTTACAATGATAATCCATGGTGAAGCTTACTAATTGCTTTCAAGGATTTCTCTCCCTAGCACCAAATTTCCATAGTAGCCATAACAGGGAAAAATGTTACCTTGGCTCTTAGAACACGTCATTCAATTTCCTAGGGCAGAAAGTCACTGTCCTTAGAGCCACTGAAGAACCTGGTATCATTTAGCTTGAGTTTTAATACTGGCAGCTTTATTTTGATGTTATGTTTACAGTCATGAGTGAGACTTGGGGTTCTTCAAGAACTGTGAAAAGCACAAGCATAACCCAAAGGTAAATGCTGTCAGTTTTCTGCCATTGGTGGGTATTCGTGTACAGCATTGCAATTATTTCCCTTCCAGGTAGGCAGTCTCTATGCTTAGACTAATCTGTCTGTGATACACATGCTGTTGTTGTCTGCATAGCATGGTGATTTGCACAGTTGTAATTCTGTTTGTTTGCCTAGTTGTTTCTATTCCCAGTAATGTCTCTAAAGGAGTAGTTTCTTTTCATAGAGTCAAACGGTGAGCATTGTGCCGATTAGAATAAATAGATAATTATCTTCAGCCTCGTAGTTTAATATATCTACAATAAATGGGTTAGTTGTTATTTCCTTCAGGCTAGGAGATTTGTTGTTTCAATATCAGTACTAATGCATTCTGTAAGAGGATGGCATGTCATGCAATCATGACTCCTGGAATTAAAGGGTTAAGCTCAGTGTGTACCAAACCAGTTGTATAAATATCATGCTGTATGGAGTGTTGAGTTGTTATGGTAAGCTTTGTTTATTTAGCATAAGCACTTCACTGAAGTGTAATAATTTGATAAAATTTGGGAAAAGTATTAATTTAAGTTTAATTACTTAATTTTTATTTCTATAGTGCATAACATCAGAAGGACTTTTTTTTTTTTTTTTAAAAGACACTCAAAATGCAAAAATTTAGCATGAAAATTTAGCATGAAAAGATATTCATAGTCTCTTTTAACCTACTCTCCTTGCTTTACTCTCCCCTAGTTTGGTCATCTCCCTTTGGATCTTCATATGGGCCTGAGTTTAAAATTCATTGCACATAATAAATAAGCAAACATATCATTAATATTGTAACCTTTAGTTACTGTTTTAAACATATATAAGGAGTTGATGAGAGATAAGAAGTAGGGAATGTGGGGAAAAAAGAAGCAAACCCCACTGCTTTTAAATTATATCCTCTGATTTAATGCACTCTGACTTCATCCGTGCATGTTTAATGTCAGTCAAAAAGTGCCATTTTAAAAACAGTAAAAAAACTTGTTATGGTTGTAACTTAGAGAGTTTTCCTTGAATTACATTGAACAAAAATAGAAATAAATCTAGCTGGTTTATAAATCTTTTTTCATAAACTGCATCTTACATATTTCTGTTTATCTAATGCATACTGCTAAGCATAAGAAGTAGGAGGATTTTGTACATGGTAGCAAACACTGATATAAAAAGATGCAAATGCATAATATGTAGTGTGAGAGGAGAGTAGTGATAAACAGTCTTTCTCTCTCTTGAGTATAATTCTAGAGGAAATGTGTGGCCTACATATAAGCAAACATTGAGGCTTGGGGTAAATTAAATTTGGAAGATAGCTGCTGGAAAATCATAAGTCCCATTTTCCCTTGTAAGTCTGTTCGGAGGAATATGCAGTTATCCTCTGACGTGCAGAAATTTGCATCAGTAATACCCACTCTAAAGACAAGGATAACCCCAAGAGATGGAAAGAAGGCAAGGAGTTATTTTTACGTAAGGTGTTGGGGGAAGGGAAAGGAGAAATATCCATGTTCAAGCTTATATGCTGTGGAAAACAGGAGTTCATTAAGGAACAGGTAAAAATACAATAATAAAGAAAAATGACAGGACATTATTTCTTTCATTTACAGTGGAAGTGTCAGTATCACAAAGTTTCTGGGAAGTTCTTACTTATATAGTTAGAACTTGCTCCAAGGACTGATATCCTGTCTTCGACAACCTTTTCTACTTGTGAAAACCCATATTTTGCATCATGTTTCATCTTGCTGTAAAATATTCTAATAACAGATTTACTTTAAGTCACATTTTACTCTTGAAAACTTCCACTATTAAAAACATACATCTACTAAGAAAGTGGCACTACTTAGTATGATTTCCTTTATCGTTTAAAATAAATATTCATCACCTTGAGGTGTTATCTCTTATTGTCATTTTCAAGAATAGAAAATATTCCAGCTAACCTTGTGTGTCATCTTTGTAACATGGGAAAATTTTAGCTAGCAGTTTTTTAATGGAAGTTATCACATAATATAATCAGTATTTAAGGGAGACAGAAAACCCCACAAACAACTAGCTGATGCAGAGATCATCACTTTATCCTGACAACATTGTTGCAATATTTTAAAATATTTTTGATTCAGAAGAAAGAAGTAGTATGCAAGTTCTGTTTACAGGTATTGAATGTGCAGAATACTAATTAGGATTATTATGTGATCAGGGATTTCAGGAGGCTTTTTTAATGTTGAACACATGTCTGTGCAGAATCTGATGAGTCTGTTACTGACTGTCCAGGAATTATCACCTACGTCACTGGAATGTCCTTCCTTTCCCTCTTCCTCCATTGTTGTTTCTGGTGCTTCCAGAGAACTAGGAGTAGGGAGAGAATGCACAGTCCAGTTCTTCATCCAGATTCAGAAAGACAAACCTTCAGAGACAGTGTCTAGGACTTTTCACAGAAGCTCAGCAAACTCGGAGACCAGCAAACTCATCTTTCCCTCACAGTAGAATCTGCAGCCTGTCTCACACCAGGAAATAATGCTGTGTGCGTGATGAGTGGACTGACTGCTCTTTATATCCTAAACTCTAGGCATCCCCAAGCACTACTGAGAAGTTGATTTGCCTCCTTGAGCAGCTGGAAAGCTCCATTCCCCTGCTGTCCCTCGCAGCGCACGCGGCTGCGACCGCTCCACTTTGAGCAGTGAGCAGCTCGACTGCAGAGCTGGGAGGTGGAGGCTTCCTTGAGCCATTTCTCCAGGCTCCTGCAACAGGTTGGATCAGCCTGATTCTCTTACCAGCTGGCTCATTGCCCAGAAAAGCTCATGAAGAGCTGAGAGGTAAAGTGTGAATGGTTCCCCACTCAGTGTGCAGCTCTATTAAAGGGTCTGCTCCCAGGCAGGGCCCTAATTATGCCAGTTTAGGATCGCACCACTCAAGCAAGGCTCTCCTGATACTCTTGAATTTGAAAAACACATTAGTGTACGTCAATTTAGAAATTACCAAAGCCGGGAAAGCAACTAAACAAAATGTCCTATGAATGCTTTAGGTGGGAGTAGATGTTTCAGAATAGGGTTAGGGTTATTTCTAGTTAATTCTAGTTAATTTCTAGTTAATTTCTTATTAAGGAAAATTTCTAGTTAGTTCTAGTTATTTTCTTATTAAGGAAAATTTCTAGTTAATTTATTATTAAGGAAAATTTCTAGTTAATTCTAGTTAATTTCTTATTAAGGAAAATCTCTTGGGTTTTTTTTTGGTTTTGGGGTTGTTTGGGTTTTTTTCCCAGCCAAAGTTTTTTCCTTTCATCAGGCAGTTTTAAAGCCAAGAAAGTTTTATGGACAAAACCATAGTTCTGTGACTGAACAATGAAGGTTTTTCAGTAGCATATGCAACTTTGCACATGTAACTTCAGTTTCTCTCCATGGCGATTCATGGCATTCCTGATTTCTTCACATACTTTTCAGATTAATTTTGCTTTGTGAATTGAATTATTTTCTTGACATTTTCTAATTGTTAGACAGTATGTTATTTTGTGATATCATAGTTGCCCAGTTGCTTTACCAAGCAAGCTGACTTTACTGGGGGTGTGAGGAGGCAGCTAATCAGGAATCTGAAGGTATGCCAAGATCAACATAGTTGTTAATTTCAGTTTGCCATCACTTGAGATGTATACATGTAAAATTGTGTTAAAAAAGTGTTAAAATGTTCCAAATGATCACACAGTACCCAGTAATGCTACAGAGGAAAAGCATGTGGGTATGTGTGGTGATGAAAAAGCAATCACACAGTGGGGTGGGAAAGCATATCAGCCCATCCTGTTGTGGAAGGAGGTTGTCAAAAATTGCCACTTTGATGTTCTAGGTCTTTTTATGCCTTCTTATGCTTCTAATATTTCTTGAGACAGACAGATGAAGGTCTTATGAAATAAAATTAATGGTGCAAAATTTACTAAACATTACTTCAGTGCTTTACTACTTGATTATGTGAAGCTTTGAAAAGCAATTGTACAATAATAATATGTACAAAAGGAACTGTACAGTGTTTCAGCAGCATCGATATGCTTCAAGGATCTTAGCAAGAACTTGAAGTATGAAGGAAGAATGAGATTTTCCCACAAGTGTTCACAGTAAATCCATTTATTCAATAAATATACTTTCTCTCTAATGGGAAAGACAGCTTCCACAATATTGAGAACCAATACAGTAACCCAGCAAGTGAGAAAAAAAATATTGAAATCAACTCTGTACTTGCAGAAGTGACTTCTGAATTGATGCAGCTGTAATTTAGTGCACAGATAGCTATGGCCTTGATGCTTAGGAATAATCAAATTTCCAAACTTAAAATATTTTGTAACAGAAGATTTAGAATGAAATCATAGGCCAAAAAAAAGTATATTTCTGTTATAAGAATAGAGTAGGATGCCATGAAAATCCTTGCTTTGAGGGCATAGTATCTGAAGAAGAATTAATAATGCAAATTCAGAGACAAACTGTGATTGATGTTGGTGTATGAAAAAAAAATATATCTTGATTAGAAACAACTGAACCCATACCATGGGTAAGGAAGAAAGAGTGCCAAACTTCAAGCCTTCTGTAGCAACAGGGGGACATGTGTTTCACCCACCAAAACAAAATAGGAAGATAGAGCTGGGCTGTTTTACCAGATTGATATATGTCAAAAATTTAATTTAGAAATTAAGTTCTAATAAATGTTAGAAAATACAAGAAGTGTGGGCATGTGCTTAAGAACTGAGAAAATTTGTTTTTTCTTTAGTCTTATATCCATCATCTAAATGAAAAAGGAAAAGAGAAGCTCAGTGTTTTGGTCACTTATGACCACAAATGACCAGAGATATAACATGGGTGAGGAAAAAAAGGATAATATCTTAAATTTAAAACTGTATTTCCAATTAAAATAGGGAAATATATTCAATTTAGGTTTTAAAAAAGATCTTTGAGATGTCATCTGGAATAATGGAGCTATGCGATCCACCTAATTCCTGGTGGCTTATTGGTATATTAGAAATGTGCTCTGTATGGATTCTGCTGAAAGATTCAGAGTTCTAATACTGATGGCATGGATATCCATGGATTGAAGGTATCTCACCGTTCTGAGTGTGGCTGATAGCTTGGCATGCTTGCTATACACCTAGAGTGAGGTTGTGTAAATTCTGGATACATTTTCATGCTAGAAAAGTACAAGAAAGCTTGCTCCAAAAAAGGCTGAAATGTTTGGATTGCCCTGTGTAATTTGGATCAAAAAGCAAACTTTAGGAATGAAGAAATACCTGTCATATTTCTTTAAAAGAGTTTTAAATATGGTAACATGCAACTAAGGTAAGCATGAATGGACTATGGAGACGAAAGCTTTTCACTATGCAGAGGAAAGCGTTCTGGAACACTGTTCTAGTAGAAGCACTGGAACCAGTAGCCACCACTCACAAGTTAGAAGAGAATTTACATTATGTGAATTGGAGTAATAAAACAAAAAGTAAAACCCAGAAAGTCTCTTCTAATTCCAAAGTGCTGTTATTCTTTCCTGTTGCTATTTTCTTAAAAAAGGTAAAGACTCATTGAAACTATTCTAAAAGGATTTTAATGCCTTCTTAAAGTTACAGAGTTTAGCTAAAACACCCTAAAGAAAAAGATAGCTTGTTGCTTCTCCAGAAATAATTTTTATTTGCTGCATGTTGTGTGAATAGAGAATATTGAAGACTCGATAGTAATTGACATTTAGTAAAATTCAGGTAGCGCCCTAAATCTACAACATTTCGTCTATTTAAATTCACTTTCAGTGTATGAACATTTTGGATATTTTAATCCTCATTTGTTAGATTACAATAAAGCATTTCTATAAGCAAAATCTAAGAAGCTGTAGCTTTCCCATAAATAATTATTTTCTGGACTTTTTCAGGCTGTTGGATAAAAAAGTGCATTGACTTCAAAATTATCAGTAAGAAATACTACTGAATTAATAAATATGGACATTTTTAATAGGAAGGCATTAATTCTAAAAGTAATTTGCTTTTCATGGCAATACATACGCTGAAACAACAGACAGAATTCATTTAAAAAATCAAACCAACTTGTAAAATATTTTTTCTTCCAAGAATACCCACTTTCAGAATGTTTTAGAATGCTTGTAGTGTTGAGGTGGTTGTCTCATAGTACCTGAAAATAAAATGAATTTGTATAATAACCTATTTATGAGATCATTATGATTGCAAGCATTTTAAGGTCTCACATATACTATGACCCAAAAAGTCTCAGAGACAAGATTAAGAGAGGGAGCTCTTTTTTCCCTATTAAGAGAAGTCATGATAATTTAACATCCAGAAAAATAGTTTAGTCTAGAATTTTTTATATTTTTTTCCAGGTGGGGAATTCTTGGTTAGAGTTCTTTGACTGAGTATTCAGTCATTGTAATTGGGCTGGGAGGGAACTGTAATACTCCGGCCATACCTCTAGAAGCAAATAATTATTGCTTTGTATATTATTCTTTGGAAATTTGTAGTTAAGAAATGTAAGTACAATTGTATCATCCTCAATAACTCTAATAATAGTGTCCTAAAATGCATCCAGAGACATGTCAGTGGCTATTAAGACTATTTCCTAATCCTCTGGGATTTTGATAACATTGCAAAGATAAAATGAAATAGCAAAATGTGCCAATTGATTATAGGGGTTGGCTTGTCAAGATAAAATATTTATCTAAATTTTTTGATTTATTGAATTTTTTAATTTTTTTTTTTTACTATAAGTATAGTAAGTTGCTAGAAGTTCTTTTAGAAAGATTTGAATACAGTAATGGCATCATCATTAAAATAAGTTCCAGTGTAATGAAAACCCACAAAATTATTTGATAATGCTTTTATTATATGTGGAATCATGTAACTTTTTAAAGTGAAAACTCTAAGTAATTTTGGTGATAGCAGTATGGGTCCCTTTTTGTAGTTTAAGTGAAATCTAACATATCAGAGATGCTGTTGCACCGCATAATTTACACAAAAATTAGTTCTCAATTAAACCTCCGTGAATGGCAAAGATTTTAGGAGAAACTTATAAGCAGAATACTTTCTCAGAGATGAATCCTTGTTATTTAAGTGACTTTTCCCTTCCCTGTAAAACTGTCAACAGAAATTCTAAAAAGATTTTGAAAACCTTTGTTTCACCCTGCAGATCATTTTATATTTTCCTTGTCTTTTCCTTGGTGATTACACATCATTAACACAGAGACTTTGGAATGGTGCCACAAAAATGGTGAATACATTGTTCTTCCTCTTTTCATTCTGGGGCATTTATTGTTGTGATTTTCATTTCATTACATAAAACCCTTTTTTTTAGTTTCACTATTAATTACTTGTCTTAAATGTGTTTTATACAAGAAGGGTATCTTTTATAGAATCATGATTCATGTCCTTTCTCTCTTAGAGAAAAAAAAAAAACAGTGAAAAACTGTTGGTTTTGACAAATGCTGGTCTAGACACTTGGCTAGACTAGCAATCCATGATCAAAAATCCACTGGTCTTCAAGTGCATTCCATTTCATCTTCAGTATTCACACCTCATTGTTGGGATGAAACCTTTATTTTCATTCTTCTTGCTATCGTAGTTACAAGAGCTTTGTGTTAGAGATTTGAGTCTACTTGTATTATTAACTGTACACAATTTTAATGTGGATCAGATATCCAGAGAGCGTTCAGTGCTTTCGGGCACTACTAACAGAGTGCAAGGAGGGAAGAAGAACTGCAGAGACCCACAGAGACATGCATCATTGACATAGCTATTCAAGTGGGACTGAACAGCAGGCAGCTAGTTTATACCTGTACACCTCTGATTGTATTTCATGCCCAACTGTGTGAGCACAAGGAATATTATTCACACTTTTAAGAGAATACCAAAATCCATTGACTCAAGTTTTGAATATTTCTTGGTAAAGGAGAAGGAAATGTGATCCATGCAGAGCTGAAGATATCTCTGCTCTTTTACCATCCCTCCAGCTCTTGTGGCTCTTCTGAGGGTCTGCAGGATCTAATTGTGCTCGTTTGTGGAGTAAAAGACATGAAATTAAGCTGAAAGGATGCTGTAGGCTTTCAAGCAATATACATCCAAGTTGGGGAACACATCTCAGTATTCGTCTGCTGCTGGGTTTTTCCTCATTGGGCACTGAGTATTGACCACAGTTAAAAGCAGGCCAGTAAGCTAAATGATAATTTTGTATAATTCAGTTTGCCATTCTTCTGTCTTTTCAAGCAGTATCCAGAAGTCGTTATGTCTTTCTTCTGATGATGTGCTTTTGACCATTCAAATAAACTTGGCTTCCCTCCAAGAAGAGTCTGGTTTCAGCAGAAAACATCACATTTCACAAACCATAGTCCATTGGTCTTCACACAACTGCATTTAGTCATGCTTTTAAGATGGAAACCCCTAAAAATATCTAGCCTTTCCCATTTTGACTTCTTAATGATAAATTATCTTTGTGACCCAGTGCTCGCATCAGAATGATGCAGTGTTCGTTTTACTAGCCATAATTACTTTCCATGGTGGTGAAAATATTGGATTAATATCATTAAGCACAAGGAAAATAGTTGGGCCCTCAAATAATTTCAAGCTACGTAGCCACTTTCTAACACCACAGAGTGAATCAGATGCTCAACATGTGTCGTGCTCTGAACATGATTAAAAAGGGGCCTTCAAAAAGAGAAAAGTTCCTCGGTTCCGTGGCAAGTTGCATGGCACTTCCATGAGTTTGTGTCTATGTTACAGCTTTGGCCATGGATGCAGTGAAGCCCAGACGTTCAGATTCCTGGTCCTACATACAGGACTTCAGGGTCTCTCCCACTGTAAGGAAAATGGATCTTCCCTTTTATGTCTTCAGTTCCCATATAAATAACCCAGTCAGTAAAAAGGAGAGAAAGAGTGCCTGCATTCCTTAGAAGTGAGGGAAGTGTTTATAAAAGCCTCTACAACACAATTCTTTAAGTAGGTTCCATTCTTTTGATGTGTCTGTCTATCATCTGCCATTAGGTTGGTGAAAACAGCTATGAAACACAGTGTCAAGGTAAGTTATAAACCTAATTTTAACTTTATTGCGGGGTACAGTCCAAATATAGCCTCATATAAATTTCTGCTATGAAAATAGGCAAAATGAAATTCTGTTATTGACTGTCTTGTTCTGAAATAAGCTAAATTTCAATTTGTAGGAAGTTAACTAAGTACTAGAAGAATGTGACAAATAATGACATAGGGGCAGAACAGAGACTTAGCTTGAGAGAATATTTATTTCAATATGAAACTGAAGCATTTTTGTTGTATTTCAGATACTTTATGTGCTTCTGGGTATACTGTTTTCCTAATTAAAATATCAGATATACATTTCAAACTAATTGTTCAGTGTAAATCTTTCATATGTTTGGTGTCCCTGAGAACAATTGTATCCCCTCTGATTTTCTTCTGGGTCTGACAAAAACAGCAGTGAAATTGTACTATAAGGTGGTGGTAATTAAAAAATATGTTATGTTTCCTTTTGCCTAAGACCGAGGCCTATGTTTCTACTCTCTGAGAGATCCAAGAGAGGCAAAAGTACTTGATATGGTTATGATAAAATGGCTCACCTTAAGCATAAGACATGTATGAAAGATTAGGGTATGATCCTACTCCTAGGAGGCAGTTTATGATTTACATCTCTTACACTGAGGCTAATTTTAGATAAAAGATTGTGCTACTTTTTCTGCTGATCAACTCTCCCTAGTGTAGTCATCCATCCCACGCTTCCTTTGATAAGAGTGTTTATCATTGTGAAAAAATATGAAGGGAACTGAAGACCTCATCAGGAAGAGTGGCTGCTTTTATACCCCTCGTAAAAAAAGTGTGTGTACCAAACTCCACAGAAATTACTTTCAAGACTTTTCTGAATTTTAAAAAAACAGTACAGCTTTGCATTTGAAATGAGTATGGATGCACAAATTGATGCAGGTATCATGTTGCGTCATTTGATCTTCGTATTGGGTTTTTTAATCTAACATTAAAAGATATGCAATATGTTGGGCATGTTATCCAGCTTCTACATGTTATTACATTGCTAGAAATATTTTAAAATACATTCAATGAGATTTTTTACTTTATTATTTGTTCTTTAGCGGAATCCTGATTTCCAGTAATGTTTAACATCATTTGGTGTTTTTCTTCCCAACCTGGGTATTATGAATGTGCAAACATTGGTTTAATGTGCACAAGCTGTTTAACTTTGGTCTTTCTTATTTTCTTTCATAAGTTTTGTGTGACACATTTGGTGTCGCAAGATACAAATATTAGTTGACACATCTATCTGGCTGAATAGAACTACAGGAAAGTGTGAATGCTTGCATTTTCTTCTGCTACATCAGCACGGAGAGTTTCTGAGTCATTTGACTCAACTTCGGGATGTTTCTTAGTGTGCTTAATACCATGCTCAGCAAAGGCTGGTGCAGTATCTCAACCAGTCAAGCTATAAATAATGGTAAAATATGGAATTTGTTTTACTTCTTTCTAGCCTGGAAAGACTAAATATTTAGAGGAAAAAAGGAATAGAAAGAAATTTCCCAGTCCAGAGTCCTGTTAAGTCACCTAGAAAGTACCAGACATCTGTATCAAAATAAATTATTCCCAGGAGTTATGCAGTGTGGCCTCTGCTTCACATTGCAGAAATGCCTGTCTTTTATGAAATATTTTTTACTTTTTATTTGTTTTACACCTAAATGATAGTTAACTAATAAATTAAGTATACATATTTTTAATGTTGGAAATTCTCAAAAGAATTTGGTTAATTCTTTTCCAATTTTCATTTCTGATGACAGCTTAACAGTGTTCCTACATTTTGTCCAGACTTGGTTGTCGTTTCTCTTTGTTGCAGTTGCCAACTGCTGACAGTTAAGATCTCCACATTTGTTCTGTTAGCCTAGAACTGGAAAAGCATTGTCAACTCTCCTCAATGTGACAGATTCAGGCAGATGCCACACTCTTCTCTGCGCTGAAAGAATCATCATAACATACAATGTTATCTCTATTATAATATAACTTTAATATAAAAGTTCTTACACTTTTTGATAGCAACCAGAGGAGCTGATTTTCTCTTACAAAACTCCTGTGTCTGGGTGATGTTTCAGTGTCAGAATGGCTGAGATTGTTCAGACCTGGCCCTCCAGTTTATATTTATTTTGGTGCTAAGGATTGTAGTTCTACCACAGTATTTGATGATGGATCCCAGTCCGAAAGGATATCCCATTCTAAATACTTGTTCTGAAACAAAGAAGAGTCTCATCTGCTTTTAGTCAAATCATCAGTTTAAGAGGTTGTAGGCAACACCCTCATAAGCAACACAGGCCCTGTAATGGGTTATTTTTCCCGAGAAAGCTGTGGAAAGAAGAGCATGGGTTGTATGTCTGTGCTGCTGATTATTCATTGAAAAATAATTTAGCATTAGTGTTAATATTAAGCATTTTTCATTTGGCATTATCCTTCATGATCATTGCTGTAACAGGCATGTGTGATGTATTCAGTTATTTCCCACATGTGCTGCCTTTCCCTCATCTTTCTTTCAGTTTGAATAAGTTTAACATTTCAGAATGGGGCCTAATGACAGTCAGAATGCAGAGGAATAGAGTCAATGTCTTAAATTACTCAATTATTTCTTGTTTGTATATCAAAAAGGAGCAGCATAGATGTAGGAAGAATGTGTCGTTAGTGTGAACTGTCATTTTGGATTATCAGTCAACTGTGTTTTTGTTGTTCCTTTTATGCTGCTGGTACAAAACACTAAGTTTTCTAAACAGTGGAAAGCACCGATTTTGCAAGAAAGTGAAGTGGTGACCATTCAGTCCTATTTTGCTAAGAGACATAAGGATTTCTTTGGTAGACTTTTATTGTGCTGGGTGGTGACTGCACATGTTTTTAACATATTTCACAGGAGGTGTATCTAGTACAATAAGGTGTAAAATGCTGAGCATCTATATGCTGTTTATCTGGTCACGGAAATCAAATGCTCATTGTTAGGAAACTAAGTGAAAAACAAAACAAAACACAACTACAAAAAAGGTAATTTATCCTCTATGTATTATCACTGATGAATATGAATTGTCCAACGAAAAACCTTTTTTTCTTTGCGTTCCTGTAAATTAGAAGCAAANAAAACCTTTTTTTCTTTGCGTTCCTGTAAATTAGAAGCAAACATATGAACAGAGGGGGAAAAAAAATGATGAGAAGGGTTGGTGTGTTTATGTGACTCAGTAGCATATTCAGATTATCTGGTGTGATTTGTTGTGCAGCTGCTTCAAATTAAGAACAGGTGTAGAGGGGACACTATGCAA
>VWZN01017305.1:4234-14707 GCA_013396955.1 Regulus satrapa | reverse complement strand
CTCTTTTAGTCCATAATCCCACAAAATTCTCTTTCTGATACAGCAAATAGGCAGGATTTCATGTTCCAGAACCACCTCTAGTCACCACTGAGTTTTCATCTAGGCATATGTGTAAACTCTATTCATGCAGCTGCTGTTTGGTTAGTGGACTCTGGAGGTTTATGCAGATATAAGATATACAGAGCTGACATTTCTGTCAGATCTTAATGCTACTTCCTTTTCTTTTGTTCTCTATTGTACCTTTCTGTGGCATGAAGCAGATACTTATGGTGTCCATGTTGTGAGTAAGAGCTGTAGAAACTCAACGGTTCAACTTCTTGTCAATGTTTAAATCTCTGTGGGTATCATTATTTATACCTCCAAAGGAATACGTGACATTCTGGAAATCTACAGCAGGAAACTGGTCAAGTGCAAAATTTTTTTTAAGTGCCAAGACCTCCTTTTGGGTACTGGTATATTACAATAGTCAAGTGAGAGATATATCTTTTGCAGACCTACCTCCCTGCTGCATGCACTGAGATGTTTCTACTGTGTAATAGAAGTAAGGAGAAGAGAGGAAGTTTCAGCTTGCTATAGTAAATTAAAAGCATAAAAAAAAAAACCCCAAAAAAACAAAACAACAACAACAAAAACATTTTAACCTGAAACGTTTAAAAAAGATGCTGTAAACAATAATGAACACTGAAAACACATACACTGATACATAAATGTCTGAAAGAGCAATCTTAAGAAGTTATTTGGACTTGAAACTGAATTGCAGTAAAATGAAGACCTCAGTTTAAGGAATATTGAAGAAACTTCAGTATGAATAAATGAAGGGGATTAAATCCAGGGTAAAAAACTGGTCAACAAAAACATGCTGCATGTTTTTCAACAAAATATTCAACTGAATATTAAGGTTTTTTTTAACTAAGCCTAAGTTTTCATCTGACTTCTAAGTATTTCTAAATCATATCTTGTACTGAATTCTTCCCATGTGGCATTTCATCAGTTTATGCTGCCTTTACACCCTGCATGATTCGCATTTACAGTGAGCTCTGTTGTCGAGTGTAAAGAGGCGTTACTATTTACTAATTGCAATAACAAGGTTATTTTAAATTTCTGAAATGGATTGCAAAGTGACTAAATAACAACACATTAAAATGGCTTCATTTATAAGTGGGAACCACCCCTTTATCAAAAAATTATATGAAAGATAGACTCAATTATCTTCTATCATCATAAGCTATATGAAACATCTGTGAGGACGCAGAACCCAGGGTTCCCAGGGTTATAGAGATATCCCTTTCCTTACAATACCATATATGCAATTGATAGCTTTAGTTACTAACAACAAAATATCAGCCAAATATTTATTTAGCATAAAAAAGGGTCTTATTATACATTTTTTTGTGATTGGATCAAGAAATGCAAGGCTGTCTTTAAGCCACTTTGGGGCTTCCTGGGCTTTTCAAGTATCTGTTGCTAGCTCAGACATCAACAGGTTTTGAATATCTCTATATTCTGTTTCCTAGAGCTTTGTAAGAAAAATAATGGTAATCCAGATTCTACATCCTTGACAAAGACTAATAGTTTGTTACCTGCCCTGAAATTCAACTCCAGAAATAACATAGCAGCTAATGGCCACTGGAGATATTTTGAATGACCTAGGTAGTTAAAAATGGTCTCACTATGAGTATTAAAAGTGCAATATAGAAATTATTTCATGTTTATACTTCTGGTTTGAAAATTTAACACTCTTTCAATTCTGCTTATAATATGCCTATTTATGTGCAAAAATTATCTGCTGACTTCTAATGTTCCTCTCTAGAAAGATTATCTCTGCTGATGAATTTTCTCATCATGCTTTTCTTCTATGAACAGCTGTAAATTTGGCAAAGACATATATTTACATTTTGGAAGATCTTTAGCAGGTGGCTTTTGTTTTTTTAAAACCTGCTTTCTCTCTTAGATGGTAAATATTTTTCTGTCTTCTTTCCCTCTGTGATTCTACATGTGACAAAACCATAAATTCTGTAACTTCAGATTAATACTGTCTCTATTGTCTGTAGTTATATAGTTCTCTGTAATGACTCTAACTGAAAATAGCTGAATATTAATAGATTTATCATTGCAATCCTACTAGATTTTGGTTTTGGTTTTGTTTGTTTGTTTGGGTTTTTTGGGTTTGTTTTGTTTTGTTTTGTTTTGTTTATGCATCATGTCTCACATGTTAAGACAATAATTTTTGGACTAATTTAGATTCTGACAGACTGAGGTCCTTAGGCCAAATTTTACACAAATTCCTTTCTATGGCCTTCCTTCTCTGCTGTCTTTTAGCAGGAATAATAATGAAGCAGAAAGTCCCAATGTACCGCAGAGCACCTTGGTGGGACAATGGACAAGTCTTCACGACAGGGACACCCACCCAAGTTTTTTTCACTAAATTTTTCACACATCTGTCTTCACTAAACATCTTCACTAAATTGTATTTCCTATGACAAGAAGCAAACCTGACATCCAGTTCACAGCTTTATAGCAGGAACAGACAAACCTTACTAAAGAATATTTGTTTTCTAATCTATGACTCTATCTCTTTGGGTTTTTTTGGGTGGTACATACAATTACATACAATAGGAGAGTTGTCATCATATTGCCAGTTCTTTGGCTATATTTTTTCCATCTCTCTCAAAGACTCAAGGAGATAATATGAATTAAATTATGTATTTTTTATTCAACAGAGATTATAAAGAAAGACGAAAAACAGGTACTATTAAACATAATTTTGAATACAATTTCAAAATAAATAAAAGCATTTGAATTTTCCCAGTGGAAGCCGTATTCTACAACATAAAAATTTGTTTCTGGATAACTGGATAGTGATTATCATGATATATTCTGGAGAGTGCATTTTCTAGGTTTCATGTCTAGTGATCACCTTAAAAGACTGATGCCATTTGTGTCTTGCAATGATAACCACCATGTACGGTGGCATCCAAAACCAGTTATTTTAATCTATTAAGAAAATTTTCAGAAAGAGATAGTTACATTGTTATTTCTTGAGGCAAAAATGTATCTCTTGAATTTGCTTTGTAAAAATTTCACTAGAACTAAGATGACATTTTAAGCATTAGTGGCTTTTCATGTTATAATTTGTGTATACTTACAGAAAAATAGAGAAATGTGTAGATTCACATAGTGAAGCAGGTTTATATATTTGTATTTTATCTCGGGACTTTGAGTAAAAAAAAAATTGATCATGAAATATTCAGTATTTGTTAGTCTTTTGGGACAAGTGCAGTGTCAGAACATTATTTTCTATAGGCTTTTATTAAATCAGCTAAAGAAGAAGTAGAGTGACTCATACACATACACAACTATGAAGTGCCACATAGGAAAAGACCTGCTCTCTAGAATCCTTGTCATACGTGATGACAGAAATATCCTAAGAGAGAGCAAAACCCCTAGCATATTTATGTAACCGGAATCCAAATTAATGCATTTCAGTTTCTCTTCATAATTTGCATTGTTTAGATTTTAACAAATAATTTTTCCCCTATTTTAAAATATTTTTGAATGGTGTTGTATCTAATGACATGTTAAACGCAGTGCATAATAAGACTGAGAAGTATTTTCCAGTACAATAGTGTGCCCCTGTTAGAATTAACATCCATCACTTTCACTGCTTTATACACAACTGTGATTGAATTTTCCTCTTGACTCAGTTAACTACAAGTTACCAATGCAGTTGATGTAGAATCTGTTGAAACATATCCATAATAAATCAACATATAAATCCTTATAGCTATGTAAATATGAGAAAGCCCATTCATGGTCCCACAGGAACAGACATAAAGAAAAGTCAATGTAAAGTATGTAATGAATTTGTATCAGTCTAGCCATTACTGCAAAGAAACAACTTTTCTTGTTGGTTTTCTCACATTAAATGTGAGACAGAACAATTTGGTACCCTTTGGGTGATGGGTGTCCTGCTGTACTTTTTTCACAGAGTAAAAGGCTGTATATATATTATAGTGTATATATACGGGTGTGTGTGTGTGTGTGTGTGTATAAATATAATAGTATATGAAGCAACTAGCATAATGTAAATCCACACTGATCACACTATGACCTGTGAGACAGTCAAACCTTGAAGCTAATACAGGTATCTCTTCTTTGATCTCCATAATGTTGGTGCAAAGGCTGATTTTTTTTTCAGCCAGTTAGATCTTGATAAAAGCTTTGTGAACTTCTGCCACAGTATATAATTTTAGTAAAGTAGATTTGGCCCAAAATCTTAGGTTATTCCTAAAATATTTTTACTCATCTTTTCCTGCCTGCCTATCTTCCTACCAAGGAGGTTCTCTGACATAATCTTTGACACAGACACAGCAATTAGAAAAGGATCATGGCTTCTCCAGGAACCAACTCTTGAGTGTTCTGATGGAGATAGATGCAGGAATTCAAACTGGTTGAACATCATCCTCATTTTTGGTACCATGTCCTTTGAATTGTCCAGGTTTGCCAGTTTTATAGAATATTTTTCCTATATATTTATTACATAAAACTGTATTTGAAATAGTTTTTATTTCTGGCACAAATTAGCTAACCATACTTGAGGGAAAAGCTAAGCAGACTTGAGTGAACTTTCCATTTCAGTATGAGATATAATTCAAACTGAAGTCCACAATTTCCTTTAGATCAGGACTGAGCTGTAAAATCTTAAGTCAGTAACAACATATGTGTTGCCTTCCAGGTGAAGACTGGATTTCACACACAGTAGCAGTTTTGAACTTTCTGTATGTCTTAAAATTATATTTTTCTGGGGGGTTTTTGTCACTTTTTTGTCCTAGCTTTTTGTTTTTGTGTCATTAGGATGACTTTGGGAGCCACTTCTTTACAAAGTTTGTGCACATACCAATAGCACTATCAGCTAATGTATCATTCTTTAGCCACAGGAAGAAGCAAAGAATTGGCTCTGCACTGAAATTCAGTCAGATCTTGTCTAGCTAACAAGTCTCCAAGTTCCATGTACTCCCGTCTCCTGGCAGAGATGACAAAATTGCTGGAATCCAAACACAAAGAAAAATGTCAGCAAAACTAGAGGGATTGAAGAGGGAAAAGGAATCTTAACATGTTTAGTCTAGAACTAATATCTTATTATATTTGAAAAGAGACCAGAAAATAAAAGAATGAAAATTTTAAAAAAAACAAACAAACAAAAAAAACCAAAAACAAAACCACAAAAAAGTCCAAAAAACCCCAAAATAACTGTACACCGAATTCTCAAGATAATAAAAAATACAATTTTGTTACTCTGATACCTTTATGACTGACAAAATTTTTGAACTTAATTCTTTTTTTTTGTTTTTTCCTGCTAATATATTTGTAAATTTTATCTCTCCTAAAGCCTGCATCTTGCTAAGAGACTTGTGGCCTTGTGTCTTGCTATTTCATTTACTTGTTTGGGATTTTGGGGGGGTTTCTTTTAGTTCAGTATTTCTAAAGATATTGTTGTGTATTTTCATATCGAGGGTATTTAAACTTATTTTACCTTTTATACAAGAATCCCATATATAGCTGGAGTACAAATTATCAAAATGTATTGCCTCCCAGATGGGGAAAATATTTTAAGTACACCTGTGAAAAGGTACATTTTACTACTATTTTACTGCTGTATTTTACTACTGCTAGTAGTTTTAGAACTACTAATAGTACTAATATTAGCAATTTTACTACTATTACCCTTTTAAAAATTTTTCAATACATATTAAGAGAGCTAGAACAGACTACAGCAGATGAAACTGATGGCAGAAAGTTTGTTTCCTTTGCAGTCGGTTCCTTCTCTTTACTATGCATTGAGGACTTTCTGCGGTATATTGCTGATACGGCGTCTTTCCGTACGACTGCACATCGCCTGCGTCTGGGCAAGTGCACGTACCGCATTCCAAGCGCTCTGAGAGACGCCTGTTCTCCCGACTCATCTGAGCAGGGCCGCCTGAATTCCCATGAAGTTGTTCACTGATCGCTGCTCAGCCCATGCAAATCAAAGTAAGTCACAACAGCACCGATGTTGCTGCGTCTTCATGCCAGAATGCTCTGCTGAGCCTTGGCTTGTTTACTGCTCAATTCCCTTCAAAGGGGAGGCTTGGCTATATAAACAATTGAAGGCCTTAATATATAATTAATGTGTTCCCTAATTAAATAGTAACCAAGTATGTTGTAATGTTTCAATTAAGAGTATAAAAAGTAATTCATTATAATCTTAAATACTTAATGAGAGCATGCCAATTAACAAAATACTACTTCTCAAATTTAAAAATTGTGCTTGCCTCAATGCAGAATAACTATACATTTTTAGGGGGATTTTTTTAAATATCAGGACTTTTTTTTCAAGACAAAAACCTTTTAAGTTTATCAATGAAGTCTCTCATGGTAACTAATTTTGCACACATACTTTCTAATGTGCAATTATTGGTAAGTATGGGTTAATACCATTTAAAAATACCATGCTTTTTTTTTTTTAATTTTAAGTGAGTGGTGTAAAATCTCCATCTTAATTATTATTTCAAGGATAGTTATTCCATGTTTTAAGTCATATGGTTTTGGCATGAGTTCAATGCATTTAATTTCCTCAGGCTAACAAGATGTAAAACAGTATTAAAGTCTCTGGTATTAAACTATCAATACCAGTTGGATTTTAGCCTTTGAAGGAGTGTTTTGAGTGTCAGCTCTAAACATTATATGTCACTGGAGACAATGCAGAGTCACAATAGTTTGGCAGGAGCAGGGTGGAAGACATATTACAATATTTTGATTTATTTAAGAGTGCTACTTGAAATTCATTGCTGTCTTTCTTCTCTTCTTCTTTAGTGTTTCCAGTGAGGTATTCCAATGCACAAGGATGAGTTCAAGTCGAACTCTGCATAAAATCATACACAGGAAGGTAGGATGGATGGCACTGTTTGCAGTCACCATCTGTCTCTATGAAAACAAGCCTGGCATTAGCCTCATTGCACTCAAAGCTAACAAACCTTCTCTGTAATGCAATATAAAACTAAAGTCTAAAAATATATTATTTGGATCACTTCGGTGGTAGTATTGACTCAAAAATAGAAGGTAGATGCACATTTTAACAACTCTGAGGAAGGAGAAAAAAGAAAATCTAAATTTATTCTTAATTCTTTGATTATTTCAAGATTGCAAATAAGGATAGTATGCCATATTTAGGAACTCCAGTGGAATTCAGCTTGACTATTGTACATCATGTTTCCTTTATGTTTAAAGAAAGACAACAGAAGTCCAAATTTTGTGAGATATACAATATCTTATCCCCAGATACCTGAAGCCTCTGTGCAAAATTCCTCCAGAATAGTCTAGCCTGATGGTATTAATCCTCAATGGAAAGAATGCAACAGAAAATAATAAAAAATTGTTGAGTACTCAGCTTTTGAACCTCTGAAAATGCAAAGATTGAAGACTTGTGCGATCACCTACTTCTGCAATAGATCTCTGAAACGCAATGCAAAAGACTTCTTGAAAGTAAAACATAGACTACCACTCCATTTATTCTGTAAAAGACGTAATGACTTGTTTATTTCTGTAAATACAGTATAGGCAGATTTTCTATCTGAGAAGTGTCATGCATTATTTCAAGACATAAATTTTAACAGTATTAATGATAATTGTCATTTTAAATTAATAATAGGCCAAACAATACTGATAAACAACCCAACTATGTAATATATTTTCATATTTCAGTGTAGTGTAGTACCTTGGTACAGAGGTTACTGCTTTTCATATTATTTAACATGGACCAAGGGTATATGCATTATAATTGCTCTGAAACAAATGCAATTGTATTATAGTTTTAGCAACCTCAGAACCTATGTTTAGAGGATAGTTTAAGTGACAGATTCTTTTTCCACCTTATGAAAACTACAACTCTCCTTTTACGTAATTCTAATTTATTACAAAAACACTTTTATGAGTAAGAAGCATTCAAATGCACATGGGATTGCTCTTCATATCATATACATCTTATTTTCCAGTGCTTAATACTAAACCGTGTATCACAAAACATAACCCAGTATGCTTGATTTCCTCTACATGCTTCTCTTTAACTTTTCATTGCATGACTAGTTGGAATGCGCAAATTATGACTTGGAGCAGGGTATTCTGAGAGAATAATATTTGCCTTAGGAGCAGTGTGGTCACGCTGTATTTCTGCAGCAGAAAGCAACATGGAACTACCTGCCCTGACAGAGTTAATTTGACGCCAGGAGTTGCACTATTGTAAATAGGTGGCACGGCTCTTTAACTACACTTAAACAAAGGGCTAAAATTCTTTTCTTGGGGTTTTATGATCTTTATTTTCAAGGATAATTAATATGTTTAGCATCTAAAAATGGAATTCATATTCATCTGATTGCTTGAAGACATAAACCAAGATTTGATTAATCAACTTGAAAAGTACCATACAGAAAAGCAATTTCTTAGCTGTCCATAGCTTGATTTTTGTGTATTCTGTCAAGTGTCACTTGTAAGCCCCTGTCAAAGAACCATTATTGAATGAAGCAGATGGATGAGTGGCCCTTCTCATTGTAATGTTTGTAATAATTAAGGATATGATTCCATTTCTATAAAGTCAATGACTAGAGTTATGTCAAACCTAAGGCAATCATCTAGGATACATGTGGTGGGCCTAAAGGTGAGACCCTCTGAAAGTAAATTGCAAACTCCTAAAAAACAAGTCATCACCACCACCTTTGATATCTGGGATAGGCAGAAACGTCCTCTGCAAGAATGTTTCTCTTCATTGTCCACATAGAAAACTAACAAAAGACAGCTCAGTTTTGATAGCAAAATTTGCATAAAAGCAATCTCAGACTTAATCAATTACTAAATATAAATCTATCACTTGAAGAAGAAAGTACTTCACAGTAATGAATAGAACAAGTTTTCACAAGGACATTGGGTACGAACAAAACCCAGCAGGTCTGAGATCCTTCTCAGTTTTTACACATATGAAATTTGTATTGCACAGAAGTCAGTAATATCTCTTTTCCAGATTTTTTAATTAGTTTGGGTATCTATAATGCAGGTCAGTACATGATGTAATTTTTTTTTTTTTTTAAGTAGATTTAGTCATATCAAAAAACTAATGAGAACAGTCTTGAGTCTCATAAATATCCTTATATAGTGATTCTTAGATCAACAGAAATATTAGAAAAATAAACAAACAAACAAACAAAAAAGCCCCAAAGAACTTAACCGATGAAGTAGCTTATTTTAAAATGGCCTGAAATTATGCTCATATGTCCTCATACGTGTCCATGTGTCTTTGGATTCCAACAATGATGGGAACAGTGAACATCTGGAAGCTATTTACTAGGAGAATTTGGTGGATTTGTGATTATCAATTCATGCAGTATTCCCTGCAAATTCACTTACAAATCTCTTTAGAGTTCTTGGAGATCTCGCTTTACATTTAATTGTTCCTATGGATCTAGCTTGCAGTTTAATCACAGTATATTTGTTTAAATGGCACCAGTTTGTGCTCAGATCTTGTCTAGATAACAAATCTGTTTGTCATGTTTTGGTTGCTCTCAAACTTTGCTTTTTTTTTTTTTTTTTCTTTCTTTTATTTGGACATAGTTCTGGATTTTAGAGGTGTTCTTGGGCTGCTGTTTTTTCCTTAAACAGCAGTTCCTACAATCTCTAGTCTTTACAATTAAAACATTGTTAATGGAGATTTAACATAATATTTTAAAGGATGCCATGTAAACCCCCCTCATTATAGCCACTTTTTTCATAAAATTGGAAAAGACTGTGAAGACAAGATGTTAAGTTCTAAATCAAGAGCAGAACCATACTTTTTTTTCCTTTGACACCATTGCCAGAAGTAATTATGAGCATGTTTTATTCTTAGTAGTTCATAACTTTCAACTGTTAGTCTCTCTCTGCAAGGTTTAAACTTGTAAAAGAAAAAAATTGACAAGCAACATGTTACAGGTTCCCTGAAATCTAGCATATGTTACATTTTATATGGTCAGGAAGGCCCTCTTTATATTCAGATTTTTTTTCTTCATAGAAGATAAAACATTNCTGGCACACTAACCACTAGTCAGCTAATCTTGTGAGCCCCTCACAATTTTGTGCTTACAAAAATGTAATTGCTTTTAACCTTATGAACCCACACACCCACACCTTCTGCATTAGCATATGGCCACTTTTCTACCCATTCCAGTGGATGTTCCAGATAACCCTACAGTTCAATCTAAAACTTTTTTTTTTTTTAATAGACTATGATTTTAAAGCATGATCTATTGTCCAATTTATTTTTAATTTCAAGTTACTAAAAAAATAAAACTTTATCCACTATGCTGAAGTAACCCGTGTGTCATAAATTGAAAAGCTTGACATTCTGCAGAATATTAAGTACTTCATTATTCAGCAGTGCATGCAGTACCTTTGCAAAACACATCCAATTTT
>VWZN01017298.1:10819-22743 GCA_013396955.1 Regulus satrapa | reverse complement strand
TGCCTCCTCCAAAAATGGAAATTCTACAGGTTGTTTTTTGTTGAAGTAAATTGGTATTTTCAGTGCAAACTTGTATTACAGAAGTATTATACAAACATATACAGATAGTACCATTACTGTTAGCAACTTTTTTTTTTTTTTTTTACTGTTACATGTTGGGAAGAACCATCACTCAAATTTTAGTTTATTATAGAGCCAGCACAGTAGATATTTTGGTTAATAAAACACTTGATTTGTAGTGATAATAGGAAAAACATGGTATTGTTTATCCAGTGATCAGAATTCTACAAGACCACACAAACAAAGAAATGCCATTTGCAAAAGAAATATTAATTAACAAAAAACTAATGTAAAATTCAGTTTTGAAATATTGCCTATGCAGGTGGTTGGGTTAGAATATTNGCCTATGCAGGTGGTTGGGTTAGATTATTACACACCCTGAAAGTCCCAATGAATATTGCGCATTAGTGAACCTTCACTATCGGTTCATTTCTCAAACCAGTATCCTGGCATGCACAAATAAAAAAAACAACTGTAGAAATGTGTTTTCAGAATGTTTAGGGAGCTATTATGCACCTATTTGCATAGCCATATTTTTTATATATATATATATATACGTACATACACACATATATATACATACATACATATATATACATGCATACATACATATATATATTTTTTTTAAAAATTATATTTTCCCCATTCTTAGACATCTGAAAGGCTGCTATTGTGCTTTTCAGCTGACCCAGAGAACACAGTATGACCCTCTTCATATTAGCAATATCAAACTGAGTATAACCTACTCCCTACTATGCTCATCACATGAGCTATCCAAAATCCCTCTTGATAGTTGAAGTGCCAATCACTTAAACAGCATTACTTACTTTCCATAACCAGCACAGTTTGATTAAGCAGACTTTCTGGTGTTTGCTCTGCAATCTCTAAAGCAGCAATCTGAACTTGAGATGTCTTCGTGATTTCTGCTTCCACTTCTTGCCAATCATTCATGAAAAGGTCAATCTTTGTTTTAATTGTTTCCATTTCTTCTGTATCTGGAAAAGCATCCTCTGCAAAATCAGATTGCATGATTTCTGAAAATCAAATAATATAAAATAGACAATGCTTCTACAAAATGTTTTACACTTAAAAACTATCACTGTGCTTTCAGACTATTTTTATTTTGCTCAAATATGGTGGCATATTTTTAATGCTTCTTCCTCCCCATAGATATGAATGATTATATTAGTAGTTTATAGTGGCACTTTTTATACTCCCAGTTTAATTATGTTCATACTCTATACACTGAGAATTCTCCAGGAAAATTAAATGAGGTCAAAGTGCTGAACTGTATTTGCATATAGTTATTTAAATGAGCACTCAAAATAAATATTACTCCTTCTGCAAACAAATATAGTACAGAATACATTAATCTAAAAATTATTATTCAGTGATGAACAACTTTTGACAGATTCTTCATATGGTCACGCCTCATGCCAGTAAATGAAAAATTTGAATGAACAGATAAATGAAAATAAAGTTAAAAAGTCTTATCATGACTTCCCTCTGTAAATAGTGGAACTGGGAAACTCTCACAGGAAATTCAGGCTTTAATGAAGCCATGTCTGCATACAATACATGTTTAGTAATTGAGAGAATACTTTAATCTCTTAAGAAACAGGCAGAAATTGGTAGTCTGTTTAAGATCAGTCCAAACCTGCTTCCTAACACTGTCTCACAGAAAACTGACAGAAGTCAGAGACTGAAAGGATGCATTAATATAAATAAGAAAGTCACAGGTACTACACATTGCAACATGACAAAACCATGCCAAATGTGTGGTCATACTCTGTGAGCAAATAAACAAGGGGTTAGTTTCCTCCACCACAACTTCTGGCTGAAAAATACTGATGGTATTAAGAACTTGATACTGACAGCTGATGTTGAATTTAAAACTTGATATTGACACACGAAAAAAGGTTCCAATTAGGAGCTAGATAGGGCTGCAATTACTATCCATTCACACATTGTTAGACCCTGAAAGTCCTGAGACTAAGTCCTATCTCAGCTAGGAGATGATACCCAAGTATCTAAATGACACCATAAAGACCTTGTCCCTGGCAGCAGCAATGTGGTGCTGCTGCTCCCATTCTCTGCACTCATAATTTTCTACTTTGATTATCTTTTTCTTTTCTTGTAGTTTTTCTTTTGTGTTCTGTTAATAAGTGATGTCAAGTAACAGACAGAAAAGAAGTTGAGAGCAGTGAGTTAAATGATCTGATATTACTTTAAGTTTGCTGGGACTTACAGCATATGCTGTGCTTTTTTTCTTGCCAGAAGTGAAGATACAAAATAAGATTTTATCAGTAAATGGAATGATTTTCTGTTTTGTCAAAATTTTCCCGTTATCTTGTTGTTCCTGTCTTGTTTTTAGTTTGAAAGAGCAAGAACAGATTTTGACACAAGTTACAACATGCTCAGCCTATTCCAATGAACTTCTGATTTTTTTACATAAAAAGGACCATTACTACTGTTCTTCCTTATGTAACTTCCTACATGAATGATAATTAGGTATTACTGGAAATGACTGGAAATGAAAGTCTTGCAATGCCTTGTATGTAAAAAGCTTTGACTACTTTCTCAAAAATACAAAACCTCCAAACATTAAAACCCCAGTGCTTTATGGTCACTCTCTGGCACTAAGCAGGCCCATGCTCACTCTGTCAAATTGCAGCACTTTAACATTCATTTTGAGTTTGTCCCAGTCTGAAAAGCCAAACAATTCTCCTGGCTTATGAAGGGTTAGATTGCCCTGTTACAATTTTCTTCCTTAAAAAACCCCATATTTCTTCCCAGAACCAATTATCTCTCCATCTTATCTTACGGACTGTTGAAAAAATTTCCAAATTACAAATTCAGTTTTCCAAAATAGAGCCAAAAAGGCAAAAAGTGTATAATGTGGCTGATTTTCAGTGATTAGGTACCAGTAAGATTTGGCAGGAAATGGATCAAAACGTAATGCTCAGAGTAGAGATGCTGCCTAATTTTTGTGTAATATTCTACCAACTAAAGCCTCACCTCCAAGTAGCAATATCAGCTGGGATATAGAAGTGCCTTCAGAACAAGGAACTGATTGAACACACCTCCTTTTGAAATTCCTTTACGGCTCACTAAGCTTGGTCCCTTACTAATTTGCTACTTGTGCCTATTTCTTCTACCCTTTAGCCCATAGATGAAATAAATCAGGCACATTAGATTTAGTATAGGAGTTTTGGGTACTGCAAGGTCTACATCTTCTTAAGGGTCTGTGTCACAATGTGTAGCTTTCTAAAAATATACTAGATTTCTAAATACTCAAATGTTTTTAATAACGTTATTCTTCTACTTTTGACATTGAAACTTTTATTCTCTCAATGCCACCATTTACCTAAACTATACACATGATTAACTGAGGTCTGAAACAGGCTGGGCTCTCTATAGCAATTCATGTGCTGGCTCAGGGGCTTGAGGGCACCCCCAGGCCTGGCTGTCCCCACCCAGTCCCTGGGGTACCCCCTGCCTGCCAGAACCCCTTGTCAGCCCTC
Organism: Regulus satrapa; assembly: GCA_013396955.1. Taxonomy (NCBI): domain Eukaryota; kingdom Metazoa; phylum Chordata; class Aves; order Passeriformes; family Regulidae; genus Regulus; species Regulus satrapa. The sequence goes on along the minus strand of VWZN01017298.1, from coordinate 19,159 downwards.
AGGGTTGTCAGCCCCTGCTCCAGCAATACCATTGCAGAGCCAAGGTTAAATGCAAAACTATTAACAAATAAGCATTTTGACAAGTATTTTTGTAATGTTTTATAATGACCAATACTTAATACATCTCCCCACCTACATTTTTTTTTTTATTTTTAGTTTTGAACAACACAACTGTTAGACTGACACCTTAGTGGCTAAACATCCTCTTATTTGATTATTAGTCTAAACATAAATCAAAATCCAAAAGGGCATATGTCACTAAGGAGAAACACCTTACAGATTTCAAATAGTTTGATCTTGAATTAGAAATAATGTTTTCCCTTGAAGAGGCTGACAAACATTTGCATTTTACTAGACTAGACATTAATTCTATATATGTCATTACATATACCCTGTTTTATGTACATTAAAAGTTGTTGTGCAAATGGTACCATTAAATTATGTTGCATTCTGCAGTGAAATATTCCAAATCAGACAAAGATTTAGCCAGGTAAAACCTGCTTAAATTTGGGCAGCTCTAATGCAATATGTAATGATGACTCCCTGAGGAACACAGATTTTAAGTAAAGAAGGAAAGGTTACATTAATAATTGGGTTACTAACTGCTGCTTGCACATGTTATCCTGGGCACAGTCACACAGCAGAAATCACATGTGCTGCCTTGTGAGCCACAGCCCTATTCACAGCAGTAACACATGGAAGATGAGATGAGAGCTGGCTGGATCTGGCTTTCAACAGATCATCTTACAGTCCAGCCCTTTAAAACCCTCTCAGTTCTCAGGAGGTCAGGACACTTTGGAAATAAACAGGCAGAACAAGAGATTTAAATGAATATTTGGAATCATCTGAGACAAAATACTGAACATGGCAATTAATCCACTTAATAGAGTAGTTCCCATGACCTTTATCTAAGATGCACTTCCAATTCATGTTACCTCTCCTGACAGGCATATTTAGGAAAGGATGGACTAGAGTGTGTTCCAGCTTTCCTTTGCCACTTTAGACACATAATTCCAACACAATATCTCTATCCAGAAGGTTTTGTTGCTTAAGGAAACTTATCCAGCAGCAATTATTGCATACTCATTGAACTTTTAAATAGATTACCCAGATCTAAGTGAACTGGAGAAACTTTCCCCTGGAAAGAGGGGACAAGCAAAAAAAGAAACAAGGTTTACATTCCCAGTGAAAAGAGAGAGACCAAAAATCAGAAACTCAAACCTTATTTGGTTATGGTTCAGGTACTTGAATCTTATGAAAAAACATAATATTTAGTTTGTCTCAGGGACCAGGTATGTATAATAACTCTGCTTGGAGAGGTTATTTATGGTGAGAGTTTAAATGACTTAAATTTAATTTTTAATTAAAAAATTAAAAACATAGTCAAGAAAAATACATTAAAAGACAGCAATATTTAAAAATAAATTATATCAAAATGCAAATAACTTTCTCTCCAAGGAGGTAGCCTTCTACCTAATGGTACTCTTCTTAGATTTATTTCCTTATCACAGTGGTGATTGGAAGCAATCTTCCCCAGCCTTAAATCTCGGGCTTCTGTAGGAAATGCCTATATGCCAATTTCTCATATTCTTTTGCTCTGCATCTTCTGTGCTTTTACTGAGCATAGTTACCATAGAGACAAACAATCCTTGAAGGCTTTCTGCCCCCACATTCTCTAAGTGAATTGCTGGGGAAAGAGAGCCTTTAATATCTTAGTATCTGTGACTTTTTCTTCCCTCGGTCCATATGCAACATTAAAAATGATGAAAAGTCTTTCTTTTCTCCCCATTGAAACACTGCCAAAGCTGACACAGACCCACCAGAAGCCAGCATTTCTTCTTCATCAGAGCCTAACTTTCAAAATAAACAGAAAGGCGAAATATACAATAACAGCAGCACTTTCATTTCTTGGAACTGATCTGCATTTCACTATGAATTTATTTTCAGTTGTCTTTTTGAAACAGACTGCAGTTTGTTTACACAGAATTTTCATTTCTTATACATATACACTGTCAATAATCTTCAGCATATTACAGTGAAATGTACTCAATAGACAAATTATATTGTATGTATTGATGTTTTTAATTGGAAAGACGACTTTGGTTTACAGATAAAGTTGATTCTTTCTAATGCATAAAAATATTTATATTTAACAACTTTCTATTAAAATAAAATGGTTTCTATTTTATTTATTTCTGGTTTTCTTCTTTAAAATATTCTAAAATTTCTAGCAGATAAAAGCTAAAATTTATATTTTAAAAACTAACACAGACCATCTCCATTAAAGACGAGTTACCTTCAAAATTTTTTTGAGAGAAAGCTGTTACAAGATTTCATATATCTTTTCATTAGCTTATGGTTCTATTTTATTTACAAGACTGATACTGGATAGGGTCAAGGAGGACAGATGGACAGACATTAGGTGAAATAAAATAAGAGGATGTCCTTTCTCTTATTATGTTCAGAAAGTGACAAGAGCTTTCAGAAAGACTGGTAACACTAGTCATAGGCTTATGTGCTTTTTTCTTTTGCAAAACATTGCATAGTTGTTCTCAACCAATATTCCTTAGTCTTTATTTATCTGAATGAGAGACTAAAAGAATTTAAGAACCGAAGGTATCTTCCTCAATTTAATTGAGGAAGTTGTTCTTAACCTTTCTGTTTTTTCAAATTTTGAAATTTCTTGCCTAAAATGCTGGGATTACAGGGATTAAAATGCAATTATCACATCTGATTTATGAAGGGCAGCAGAAAGTGGCTTTGAAGATCACACAGCTTTGCTCAAAGACTGAACAAACTGTGAAGGTAATATCACTAGAGCTTGCTTTGAAGTTTGCAGTACAAGTAATTTGCAATCTCTCATCTCCAGTTTAATAAACTGTCTTGTCCAAACTCCCTCACAGAAAAGCCTCCAGTTAAAGGCAGAGGAAAGCACAAATCAGGGTGCAAGTCAGGCAAGAAAAACAAAGGAAATACATTTAGAGGCTGTAGGACTAAACACACATAATCTGCCTGAAAAATGTTATAATTAAAATTGTTTCCAAAAAGTATTTATCTTAAAATACTAAATAGGAAATGCACTAACATGAACAAGTGTAATTATTTTTGCTATTGTTGCTCCAAATATCTTACTGAATTTAACATGATGATAAAAAATGTGCAAGAACATAGAATAAAAGCCTAGGAGAAGGGTATTGATTCAACCCTCCATCATTTGTAATGAGAAAGGAGATCAATATTAGAGTTGGGATTATTAAAGAGTTTAACACTGATCTTAGCAGCTGTGAAAGCATAAGCATGAGAGGTGACATCGGGAATTATCAGCCCAGCTACCAATTTATTTTTGCCAAGAACAGCTGCCCAAATTGCGAGAGCAGTAGAAGAGATATCAGTGAAGATGGGGTTGTACAAACACACCAGCCTGAGCTACTGAGGCATAATCATGTGTGCTCCAGGTGAGTTTGCTATAGGAAGGATGGAATCTCTGGCAGAAATGTGGCAGGAAAAGAATAGTCCAAGTATCACTTCAGGAAGATTGGAGTGAACCCACAGATCTGCTTGGAGCTGAGAACTCCTCAACAACAGCTGAAATATAGTCTCATTAACTGATATAGCTGTCTCCTAGTATAAATACAGTCATACTCATGAAAAGCTTCTGCAAAAATGCTTAAATAAAGCAAGAAATTCCTGAAAAAAACCCCCTCCGAATAACTGTGTCAAAGGACACAAGAAAAATATGTGAGGCTATAATTTTCAGCTGGGCATTAGAAGCAATAGTTACCACATAAATTGATTTCTATATCTTTAGCAGACATTTCAGTATTGATCTTAGCTTCTTGACTCACTTTTGTTAGATTTATGTGAAATCTCCTTCTCCAGTTACTTTTACTCTCATTAAAACACATGTAACTACCTGGTTCATTACTGGAATAATTTTTTCCTTTGTATCATAAACTTGAATATGTCCAGTGCTGAAACAAACCCAGATTCCACTGACATGACAGAAATAGTGATTATTAAAATGTGAACAGAATAGAATAGAATAGAATAGAATAGAATAGAATAGAATAGAATAGAATAGAATAGAATAGAATAGAATAGAATAGAATAGAACAGAACTGTTTCCATTGGAAGAAACATACAATGATCATCTATTGCTCATCAACTGAGCAATTCAGGGCTGACCAAAAGTTAAGGCATGCTCTTAGTGGCATTTCCTATACATTTCTTAAATGCTGCCAGGTTTAGGGCATCAATCACATCTCTAGGAATCCTGTTCTGATGTTTGACCACCTTCTCGGTAAAGGAACACTTCCTGATTCTCAATATAAGCTTCTCCTGGTGCAGCTTTGAGCCATTCCCAAAATATACCATATATGAGAGACCAAAAGAGTATGATTTGGGCTCTGGAGTATTTTTCTGAGCTATCATTTTTATATTATAACTGCTATATATTATAAAAACCCAACAAACCTGTGAACATGTGAACAGTGAACATTCATTTATATTGTTGTAAAGATGTCACATGGAAGAAAAGCTGCAGTCAATGTGCTGATGGCACTACATGTGAAATAAAACGATGCCAGGCTAAGAGCAGCATGACTGAAGTGTTTTGGTGAGTCAGTGTTTGATTATTGAAAAAAAAATGTAGGTGTAAGAAAACATGATTTTCTGTGAACGAGGATTTAACAAGTCTTTAGACCACATGACATTATTACTTCTTTAATTAATAAATGTTTTGATGTACTCAGATCAAAATTAGTGAGATATTCAAAACTACCATGAACTTTATTATTTGAGACACAGATGACAAAGAATCTTTGTAGAAGGCTTTATATTTAATACTATAGGATTCATTCAGCTTGGAGAAGAGCTATGTGTTTGATTAGAAACCACAAAAAGTTATAATGTGGATTTTTTAAAAAAAGCTTACATGCAATTAAAAGAACCATAGAAAGCTAAAGTATTTCTTTCACAGAGTAGGTGAAATGTTACCTCATTAAAAATTAAAAGCATGCTATCTTCAGTCTGTATTATACTACTACCTTTACAACTTAGGCCTTGTTATATATATGTAAAATAAATACCAGACTAGGTCAGGAAAGAAAAGGTATGTGAAACATACTGGTAATACAGAACTCAGGTTTGGCCATAGTAAATTTGTACAGAAACCAGTATGTTATGTTTGAAAGAAAAACAGTAATAGCAGTCTAGACCCTTGATGAGGAAAAAAAATAGAGTGGGTACTCATGCACTTCATTTTTTAGTTTCATCTCCAAGCCTTGGGTGATAATTTAGGCTATGAATGGGAAATCTTGAGACTGCATAGCAGAAAAAGAAAGTACTCCAAAGTCCCAAACCTAGTTCTTAACATAGAGACAGATACTTATGCATGGTAATTCATCGTGATGCAGATCCAAATCAGACAGAAACATTCTTCTCAGAAATTAGGCAGTGATTAAAGAAGGCTAAGAGGGAAGTAAATCCCTGCTTTTTGGACTATTTGGACTTTTTGGACTATTGAGGTTCAAACTATTTAAACTAACTGGAATTAACTCTAAACCTCAATCCAACTCACAGAATCTGAGGTGCAAATATCCAGCCTATTTGTGACAGCTGGTCTGCTGCCAAAATCTCACTCCTCAGAGATTATTCACTTCTGCCTAGGACAATTATATTTTCTCTGCTGGAAACTAAGTATAACACAATCCTGATATAACAGTAGGATCTCTACAGAAAACAAAAAATAGGTGATTCTGCCAATATAGAGAGCAACAAAGTAAGAACATATTTACCCAAAATGTTTTATTAATGTTGTTACCAGAGGGGAAACCTCATTAAATACACAGAATCCCATTATTTTTTACGGTGTTAAGTTACATTGGTAAAGATGCATCTCCATAAGCACAAAGGAGGGGAGAAACAATAACAGATGGGTGAACCCCCAAAACTTAATCACAACAAATATAACTTTGACTTGACACCCCTCAGGGCCATTTGGCCACGATGATGAAGGCATTTTCTGGATGTGAAATCTATTGAGATGGGTCACCCCCAAAAGCTCTTTCTGGCTAAGGTGAATACTGCCTACAGAGACATGAGATCCATCAGGGAATGCCTAGGGAAAAGCAGTTTGGGTTTGTGGGGGATTTATAATATTAGGAAGCTGTTCTGAGAAGTACCAAGGGTAAGGAGATAGAAGGATCAAAGTGGACTGGAGAGGAACTAGCATGGATAATAGAGTAAGAAGAGGATGAAAGGGGAAATGGAAATACATGCCCAGACTCATTGCATGGTCCAAAGACATGAAGCTGCAACAGCCTCACCTCTACTGGGCTTCTTCAGCAATTCATAATGTGTGCTGCTATCAGACTGAGAAATTTCTAATGCAATTTTGGAAAGCCATTGCTGAACCGATTTCCATTCCCTTTTAATTACTTCAGGCTGAGCTTACTGGAAGAAGACCAGAAAATCAGACAATTCTGTGATTTTCTCTTTAACTACTGACTAAGTTCCAGCAGTGTTTTATAACTTGTAAAGAGCTACAGATTTTTGATTAGTAGCTTCAAGACAGTTAATAAACCACTTAGAAAAGTTACTAGAGGAGATAGAGTCTCATCCTTTGGATTTATTGAAAACTGCAGCAGTGCTGGCTGATTTAATGGAACCATCTCTATTCTGTAACGTCCATGAGGAATGATGCCAAGAAATGAGTGCCCAAATCAGTCAAGATAATAACAAGAAGTCATTTTTCTAGATGCTGAATGTAAAAAGGAAATCAAAACTGGAAAAGCAAACCATCAAAGGACTGAAACACATAAACAGATAAAACACAAGTCAAATGATACACACCTTCACCTTTCTCCTCAGCAGCAGCTGGAGACTGATCTTCCTCTGATGTCAGTGTTTCTTCTATTTCTTCTCTGTAAATAAAAGTTTATTTATCTTAAGACCTTTACAAATATTACCAAAGCAAGTTGCAGTTAGAGTAAATGTAAAGATGTGGAAATATAATTTAGGTTGTAAAAAATAAAAATCATATATATTAACTTTGACTATCTGATAAGATAAGAGTCAATTAGATTCATTAGTCCAACCTGATTGCATTAAAAGGTTGGACTAATGAAAAAGCATTTAGAAAGAGATTTTACTGCCACCATATGAACTGATATAAATGGAATACTCCACAAAGACAACAGATATTGGATTATTTAACTAGTCTTAGTGTACTGCTTTAGTTAATTTGTGTGATAAATGCACTGATACCTTCAACAAAAAGTGAGGCTAGAATTTTCTTGTGCTCATTTTATACATTCAGATATTTGGAATATTTTACCTTGCATCATCATCTTTCTTTTCTAATGCTTCATCCCTTGGTCTTTCCAAAGTCTTTTCATTGCTACTTGCTAGGTATGCTCTGCGTAGTATACAGGCTCCTGCAGGACAATTACATTACAGAAATGACTTTAATGCAGCTGTATAAAACTGAAGTAATTGGGTTAGAAATACCATTTAATAAATTACTGACAACTTTCTTTTAAAGCCAACAAAAAGCATATATACCACTGAAATGTTATTACACTGTTGATTTCTAAAAAGTTTTAGAGCTTTTTTTTTTTCAATTTAAAGCATCTAATAAAATTGAATCTGGGATACTGGAAGGTTATGTAGGCTATAAAGGGATACAGAACTGAAAGTATTTGTCGTATACATTCATATATCATGTGTAATTCTGACATTTATTTTATTTGCAAGTGTACAAAGAAAGCTATGAAGAAACAAATGAGAAACATTCAAATAAAAATATAAACAATGTGCATACCTCTACTACTATAGCTGGTTGGCAGAAATGAAGAATATGCTGTTCCTGCTAGGAACTTCTGATTTAAATACTTTGAGACAAATAGATTTATATATGACTGTGTCGCTGAAACCCATTTTCATCAGACTAGGTCAGAGAACAGCTTACAAAGCAATGACTCAAATGCTGTGAAAAAGTAAACTTCTCAACTGAATAATTATTTAAATTACAGAAATGAATGGAAATCAAGTAAAGATACTACAAGTTTTGCAAATAAAAAGAATAAAGTGAAACATAAGAGTTAAATGCAAGGAAATTTATCCATAAGCAAAAAGCTACATTATTTTAGCTAAATTTTTATACTACCAAAAGTGTAAAATAGGTTGTTCAGATGAGAGCAAGTAATTCAGAGCTAGGTTTTGAGAAGTAGTGGAAAGAGGTAGAGAGAGGTATATATTGCAGGAAGGAAGCCCATAATAGGAAAGCTCTAGAGAGGCGTTAATTTGAAAGCCTCTGCTACAAATTCCCAAATTCTTCCC
>VWZN01017294.1:0-16190 GCA_013396955.1 Regulus satrapa | reverse complement strand
GCTGGTCCCTATCTTACCACACATATCACTACCGCTCCAAAATACAGCCCCATTCTTGGGGGAGCAGAGTTGCTCCTGGGGGCATCAGTGTGTGCAGGGCATCCTTTATCTCACTTGTGGAGCTCCAAGCTCCCGAGGGCAACGTCCTGGTTTCTAGGTTTCTGGTTTACCTCACCAAATTTGTCATGTTTAATACCAAAGTGCAGCAAGCCCTAGGGTATACCATACCGTATGGCAGTACCCGCTGCCAGGACAGCCCTGGGAGCTGTGCTAACACCCAGTGGTGCCCAGGAGAGACTGAGGGGAGGGGAGTTCAGAAGGATGCCCCCCTATCACAGCACAGCTAGTGTGGGCAAATAATTTGGCCATAAAAAAGAAACCTAGTTTGGCTAGCCTGGTTTGATAAATAGGTCCCTGGGTGAACAAGGATTGGTTGGATTCAAACCTACACAGGGGCCCTCTGCCAATCTCATTCAGCCCTAAATACAGATGTATCCTTGGCCAGGGAGCTGGGCCATGTTAAAACCTCAACCAATCCCATGTGTAATTGTGAGAAATTTGAAGCCCCTATAAAAGGCTTTGTGGAACAATAAGTGAGGCCCTTTGTCACAAGGCTCTCTGAGAGTAATGTTGTCCCTGTCTCCTACCAATTACCTCACTGAAATGTGGTGACCTGTGAAGGGATCCAACTCAGCCGTTTCTGCATACAGAGCAGAAGAGACAAAAACTGCATAGGAGCCGGAGAATCAAGTGCCCCCAGAAGGGCTAAAAAACCAAATGGCATAGAAGCTGGAGAAGCCAGAAAGGCTAAAAAACTGAACAGCATGGGAGCTGGAGAAGCAAAAAGCAAAAGCTGAAAAATAGAAGAAAAACCCAACCGATTATATAGGTGGATTTATCTCTGTAAAGGAATGTTCAGTCATTAAGGTATGAACTTTACTTTTACTTCAGCAAGGAGTAAAGTATGAACAACAAGCTCTGGAAGCCATTATGAACATTATAATGCTCATGATGTTTATTTCAAACTGGCTGGGGTAGTTGGAAGCCAAACAAGACACAGGACAGCAGTGGAAAAGCCATGGGCACAGTGCCCCAAAAAGCTCCAAGATGGCGAACACCACATAGCAGGGTCACTCACCCAAGCTGGCTGCCACCATGTGACAAAAGAGCCGCCGACCAAATCATCTCCAAATGGCAGAGCGTGGGAGGCAGCTCACAAGGGGAGAGATGCCCTGCCAGCCAAATGTGAGCAGCGGCCAGAGTCACCCCCATCTGGGCACCTGGGACTCCCTCTGGTGCACCCACCAAACCCCAGAAGCATTGCAGTGCCAGAAACTGGAGAAGCTGAAGCACTCCCGCACGGTGAGCGCCCGTGCCATATGTAGAGCCACTGGTGCCCAGGGCTGCAAAACACCACATCCCACCGTGTTTGCAGATGGGCAAGAAACTGAGGGTGCAGCAGCTGTTATTTGTAAGACCCCCCTCTTGCTCCCAGCACTGGTGGCACAACCACCCAAACCACCACTGCCACCGTTCAGGTACATCCTCAGAGTGAACAGCCTGCCTACTTCCAGCTGCAAAAACCATTGCTTTGCTACATCCCAAAAGCACAGAAGGCTGCATCAAAACAAAACCATGGCTTGAAAAGCCTAAAAGACACTGCAGGAGCCAGCACCCAAGAGGCCGAGAGACCCAGACAGTGCAAGCGGTGCCCAAACCAGTGAGACTTCATGCCATGCCAGCTATGAGCGGCCACAGACTCCAAGAGAACAAAGCCGCTCACCACCACCAACAAACCCTGCTGCCTAGCAACCACAGTGGTAGCCGTGTGGATGCCTTCTACACTGGTAATGGACAACCATGAGTTTACTGGGGCTGTGGGAGGAGAACCAAAAGATGGCCCCTGATCCCCCTATTCATTAAATCTTGAGAGAAGCCCTAACAGTGTCATGGAAGACTCTGTGCCACCCTGTGCCTGGCAGCGTTGGCCAGAGCTGAGTGGGCTCTTTCCAGCAGCATGTCCCCTTTCCATGTACTTTTTTGGAGGTGCAGCAGCAGGGAATGGCGCACAGATCTTCGAAGATGCAGTGCCGTGACAGCAGCAGCAAGTCAGTGGTGTTGAAAAGTTCTCTGAGCCAACCCCAGCCATGTCAAAAGCCCTGGGCACCCACCCCTACACCATGACCGAGGACAGGAGAACGGGCAAAACCCCTGCAGGAAGCCTGGTGAGCTGAAAGTGGTAACAAAGGCGGCGGGAGACATGTGTGGGGGCATGGTGCCATGGGGGTGGTAGCTATCAGGCTGTCCCAGAAAATGCCTTCAGCCACATAGCACAACCTCCACATGGCAGCAAAGGGCAGGCCACCCTCTCAGTGAGTCCAGTGGGACATCAGCAGCTCCCTGCATTTGGGCAGTGAAGAGGCAAACCAAGAAACTGAGCAGAGCTGGCCAAGGCAATGCGGACAAAGGCAGCACTGGGTTCTGACCCCACGCAACGGTGGCATTTGCCCAGCAAAGCGTGGCCGCCCTCCAGTACAGCAGCAGAGCCCCACAGCTACCCCACCCACTGCTGCTCTGCCAAGGCTCTCATGCCCTGCAGATTCTAATAAGCTGATACTAAATGGAAGAAAAGATTGGGCTAGTTTCATAGCCCCTTCTTCAACAAGGAAGACCTCAGCATTTACATGTGCTTAAGTTGGAACTGATTCATATAACACATCTTTGTTAGTTAATTCTTTTGCAGTTGCTATGAAGGTGTCGTGCCTGCGTTATGAATATGGACAACAGTTTGCCAAATATGTCCTGAAGTTTATAGTACAATGTTTCTTGGTTTTGTCTTTGTGCATTCTGCAGGCATCATGATTGCTCCATCAGCCTAGAAAACAAAATACTGAAAGTCCCTAAACTCTTCTGTTAAACATGCTATCTTTAAAATATATACTATATGTAATTACTTACAGGTTTCCATGAATGCCACAGCTTGAAGGAAAGTGTTTAATTAGCAAAATTCAGTTATAAAGTTTTCTAACCAAATATTTTCCACCTATCACTGTGTTTACAAAAGCATTTTTGTGCTGAAAATCGCTAACTGTTGCAGAATGCCACAAATTAGGCCCTGGGAAAAGTGTATGAGCAATGCTCTCGTTAGAGCAGTTAGACGCGATAAGGCCTAAAATAGGCCTTGAGAGAGCTTGCAGGTGGTGTTTGCAGGGGAAGAAAAGCAAGAGCACTGTGCCCCTGATAAATCTTATATTTTACAAACAAGAGGAAATACAGCTGGTGAGAAAATGTAGGGAGAACCCTAGTAATTCAGTTCACAGCGAGAAAGAGTATGCAAATGTGCTCTATCTGTTTACACCAATGAGATCATGACATGTATGTAAGTTTGCGGAGAAGAGTATAAAAAGAGTTACAGTTTCTGAATAAAATTTGAAGCTTGCTTATCAACCATATTAGTTTTGTGAGAGACTTCCTTCCTGTGTTGGCAGCTAACAATTGCTTTTCATATTTCATTCATACCAAGTCCTTTTGAAATTAATAGCATGTTTCTAAATATAGAAAGTTTATCACTGTTCTCACTAAAATACTGTTGGGACTTTGTTTTCCTTTCTTTATTTTTTTTTTTCCTTATCTGTAGAATTTTTTCTTTACCATTAATCTCCTAGGAATGCTGATGTGAGTGCTTGGGTGGTATTTGAGGAGAAACAAAGAATTTGGGCCAACCCAAGTGAAAAGACAGGGTGATGACACTGGGTTTCACGCTGCAGAGAGAGAAGGGGGAAGGTTCTTCTTTGAGAATCCTTGCCTGCTGGCTTTGGGTTTTCTTCTCCGGGTGTGTCTGGGAACTCGGGGCCAGCCTTTCGCTGCCTTGCTCGGAGCTGCCATGGCTGCTGCAATCCCATCGCTTCTCCAGCGCTGATCTGGAGTTTCCCTGCCCTTCGACACTCTGCACCCCAGCCCCGCTTGGACACCTCCACGCTCCCCAGCCAGCACCACGGACACTTGGCACACCTCGCTCAGCCTCGGGAATTCCATCGCTCCCGGTCTCAGCCGAGCTGCTGATTCCCTCGTGTTCCCGGAGCCGCTCCGGAGCGCCCCTGCAGCAGCGTGGGGATCACCGCACCCACCCTGTGCCCCGGAGACATCAGGGCTCCCTGCCAGCTGTGGCTCTATCTGATTTGTAATTAAATCAAAGAGAAAACCCTGGTTCTGTTTGTTATTTTACTGCTGTAGTTGCTGTTGTTTGTTTACCTTGTTAAACATACTAGTAAAGAACAGTTATTCCTATCCCCATACCTTTGCCTGAAAGCCCATTAATTTTTAAATTAAAATAATTTGGAGGGAGTTTTGCAATCTCTATTTTCAAGGGAGACCCTTGTCTTTCCTAGCAGATACCTGTTTTCCAAACCACAACAAATACCAATTTGAGTATTTTCTTAATCTTTAAACCAAAATATAACCACAACTTTTCATAGTTAGTTTTTACAAAACTGAAGTAATTTAAAATTACAGAAAAACTGAAGCTATACCTGAAAAGATAATAACAAAAACTTCTAAATCATTAAAAATAGTTTGCCTTACAGCCTTATGGTTATGTCTATATACCTTTCCTGAAGAGAACATGTTATTTAAAGATACATAATCATTCCAAAAACATGCTTAAAATAATTAGAATTGTTGTACATTTCAGAACTTTTAATAAATTGAAAGATTCATTATTTACACTGCTGCCGTTAAGTAAAAGTAACGTAATTCCTTCCAACCTCAAGAAACAACTTCATAAGTGTCCTTGAACAACAGAATGATTCACTTTTGCAGTCTCTGTTCTATAATGCTATAAACCATCTATATTTATAGCGACAGACAGCCTAACTGATTTTATACTCTGTTTTTATACTGTGATTTTACAAAGGGATTCTGTGTTTCCTTTCATAGTTTTAAATTGGTTTATTTGTAACAAAAAGATAAATAGTGCTTTCAAAAGAGTTGCATATATGTGTGCATGGTTGTGGTTGTTTACAAGTTGTTTATAATATCATTAGTTATTTAGATAAGGATAGATAACAAAGCCAACTATTCTGTAAGTTATTATGGAAAGATTTCTTTTAAAGATATGACAGGGAAGCCCGCCCAGTCTGGGTCTCAGCTCTGGTCCAGCTGTGGCCTTGACTGGCAGGGAAAGTGATCAAGCCCCAGTTTCTGTGCTAAAGATGAAAACAAGTCCCTTTGCGTAGCTTAATAGGCTTTGCAGGAGCTGGAACACTCTCCTTTGAGATAGACAGGGGAGCCTGATCTGGAGAAGGCTCTCTAAGCCCTCATTGTGAAAAGGAAGCTCCTCACCAATGGCAGACACTGGGTGATGGTAAAGCATCCAGGCAATTGAAAGTTTCACTTTGTTAATTTTGTTCAAAAGTCCATGTTTTGTTTCTTTTATAGCTGTTAAAACAAAGAAAGGGGGAGAAGTATGGGGTGGATGTACACCCTCTCAAAAGCCTCAGGTGCTCTCATGTTCTCATGTTTTTCTTATGTTTTTCAATCAATTCATCAGAACCCAGCAAGCCAAGAGTTTGTTTGAAGAAGAAGAAGATTGTCAATAGTAACACAGTCTGCCTATCATCTGTAGGGGTTTTGGTTTGTCAATTTTTAGTTTCCCAGCCAATGCACCAACTAATGAGGTGGTTTCAGTGGTATTTAAATGTCCATGTACTTGCTAGAATAACTTACTTATTTCTTGCTGTGAGATAGGACCAGGAGAAAGAGCAAAACAGGCTTAAAACATAAAAAGAACAAAGAAAACTTTTTTTGACAAATTAAACTGGTTTAGGGAAATCAGAATGAAACCTGTAAATCACTTATCTTTCCCTTAACACCCTTTTTCCTTTCTCACCAACATAACAATGTAGAGAGGACAAAACTCAAAGATTTCCCACTCTTAAAACNTCCATCACCATGGCTAACAAGAGAATTTCAGTCCAAGGACTCTCCTCACTCTCCAACCAAAACGAAAACTTCTTCGTTTTCTTTCATGTCTCCATGCTGTTCCTCTACATTGTCCTTTCTCAGTCTCTGTTTCCTTTCATTTGGGAGAAGATCGGTGTCTGCAGATCTCAATCTGTGTCTTAAAGAGTTAAATCCCTCACAGGCAAACAGGCAGAATTAAAACACCGTAGAACACTGGAATCCAAGCTGAAGGCTAGGCTAAAGTATTGCAAGAATGCAGCGGCCAGGCTGGGCTTGGGCTATCTTTTGTTTGCAGGCTGCTGCCAGTCTTTGCCCAAATTACTGGGCTGCTTTGCAGTCTCTGCTTCTTTTCCTTCATGGGAGCCAAGCTGGGGAGAACAGCCAGCATGTGGCCGCTGTAGTCCATTCCTTCCCCCCTGCTTAGTAATGTTCAATAGCATTTCTACTCCCAGGCCCTCTCGAGAATGCAAAGAAAAAAAAGAACTCAGCTTGGCTGGCCGGGCTCTCCCAGCCATGTGGGTGCGGGCCTTCCCGGCCTTACCTCCCCTCCTGCTGGAAGGAAAAGAGAAGCCTCTTTTCAGGGCTTTCAGTTTTAAAATATGTATCTCACAGAGGCATAGACTTTTCTGATTGGTCTATTACATCTATGGGCTGGGTTCCATCTGAAACCAGCACAGCAGCATAGATGGAAAAAAATGTAAAGGGTTTTTTGATATTGGAGGTGATGTCTCCATCATCAAAAGCAGTGAATGGCCCAGGGATTGTCCCACAATTAACCCCACTTCAACCCTAACGGAGAGGAGTGCAGCACCCCAGACAGAATGCTCACTTTTGGCTTTTTATTGGCCCTGATGTACAAAGTGCCCAGATTGTACCATTTATTGCTGCCATACCATGTGCATTATGGGGAAGGGATGTTTTAGAACAATTTGGAAGCACCACACAAATAGATTCTGATTCACCAAAAGATCTTTTTCATAGGGACAATTAATCAGCTGTTCAAAAATAAAATATTTGACATATGTAAGCTCACATGGTGCACAGAGGACCCTGTGTGGATCAACCAATGGTCCGTATAAAAGGAATGGCTGCAAAATCTATAACAGCTCGTACAGGACCAATTGCTCTTGTGTAATATCCACCCATCTTCTAGCCCTTGGAACATGCCTGTATTCTGTAAACATAAGGAAAGTGGCAAGTGGAGATTGCTGCATGACCTGTGAGCAGTAAATGTGGTCATTGAACAAATGAGTGATTTATAGCCCGGGCTTCTGTCACCTACAATGATTCCCCTCAATTGGCCTCCAGTAAATATAGACCTTAAGGACTGTTTCTTTACTACATCTTTTCAACCTGACAATGCACCTCATTTTACCTTTTCAGTACCTACCTTGAACCATGTGGAACCAATGATAAGGTTTCACTGGACAGTGTAGCCACAAAGCCCAACCACATGCCAAATGTCCATCTTGCCCTGCTACCCATGTGCTGCAGATTTCCTACCACAACCATATATCACTGCATGGATGGTATTTTCCTTGCAGCTCACAACCAATCTGGTTTTTGTTCCATGCAGGTGGCTGTTATTCATGCAGTTCAAGTGGCAGGACTAATGGTTGCACCTGAAAAGGTGCAGTGTGAGTCCCCATGGCACTATTTAGGGTGGAAAATTACTCAGCAGTCATTTGCCCTCAGCCTCTAAAGCTCTGTGTTAAGGACACCTTGACTTTCAGTGAGTTGCAGAAATTTCTGTATTCCTTGAACTGGTTGTGTCCACAGAACTTTTACGTCCCTTGTATGACCTGCTCAAAGGAAACCCTCATCTGAATTCTTGTTGTCAATTAAGCCCAGAAGCAAAAATGCCCTTGTGCATTGCGTTCAGGCACTGTGGAACTGACAAGGCTAGAGATGTGACCCTGATACACCTGTTTGTCTTGCCATAGTTGTGGGTAAATTTCAACCTTTTGGTGTTTTATTTCAGTGGTTTGTAAATTAAAAGGATCCTTTGCAGGTGTTCCTTTTGTGGTTTTTGTTTTGTTTTGTTTTGGCTTTTGTGTGTGTGTGTGTGTATGTGTGTGTGTGTGTGTGTGGTTTTGGTTCTCTTTTTTTTGTTTTTTTTTTTTCTTGCATGAACCAAAAGGGGGTTTTTTTTTTGTGCTTCCCTTCCCATAGCCTGGAGGCCCTACCAGGAATCCTTGCAGCAATTTGTTTCTTTTTCCTTTAACTGTTTCGGTTTGGCTTATTTTTCACTTTCTTTGGCCCATCCCGGCAGCCAGCAGGACCACCTCGAACTGGAGATCACAGAGGAGCTGAACCAGCATGAGAAAGGACATTAAAATCCACCAACTTTTGCTGCTGCAAGAAGATCCACGCCAGTGATCCAACAGGTTCCCAGGCGCTGTGAACTCTTTTCTCCTCCTATGCCCATAGACAAAGAAGGGCAGTTGCCATCTTTGCCTCTTGGCCATGCAGTGAGGTGGGGTGGGGTGGAAGGTTGATTAATTTTTGATCCAGNTTCCTCTTCCTCCTCTTCTTCCTGCTCCTCCTCTTCTTCCCCCTGCTTTTTCTCCACTTCCTCCTTTTCCTACTTACATTCTTCCTCCTCCATCCCTGCTCCTCTCCCCAAGCCCAGTGCCCACCCTTGGCCCCCTCCCACCAAACCTATCACATCCCTCGGGAGGAGCAGGGATGGAGATAGGGCCAGTCTGGCTGGGCAGCGCGGGGCTCTTGGCTGCTCCCAGCCACTGTGGGGGAACAGAGAAGGGGAAGAGGGAGAAAAGTGATGGGTGGAGATAAATNTGTTCCTTTTGTGGTTTTTGTTTTGTTTTGTTTTGGCTTTTGTGTGTGTGTGTGTGTATGTGTGTGTGTGTGTGTGTGGTTTTGGTTTTCTTTTTTTTGTTTTTTTTTTTTCTTGCATGAACCAAAAGGGGGTTTTTTTTTTGTGCTTCCCTTCCCATAGCCTGGAGGCCCTACCAGGAATCCTTGCAGCAATTTGTTTCTTTTTCCTTTAACTGTTTCGGTTTGGCTTATTTTTCACTTTCTTTGGCCCATCCCGGCAGCCAGCAGGACCACCTCGAACTGGAGATCACAGAGGAGCTGAACCAGCATGAGAAAGGACATTAAAATCCACCAACTTTTGCTGCTGCAAGAAGATCCACGCCAGTGATCCAACAGGTTCCCAGGCGCTGTGAACTCTTTTCTCCTCCTATGCCCATAGACAAAGAAGGGCAGTTGCCATCTTTGCCTCTTGGCCATGCAGTGAGGTGGGGTGGGGTGGAAGGTTGATTAATTTTTGATCCAGCTGGATCTCTGGCTGCTCTCCATCCTCCATGTCCCTTCAAGCTGCTGGAGGTTCCCCAGCTCCAGGATCGCCCATTTCCATTCTCTCCACTCCCTGGCTCCTGCACTTCTCTCAAACCTGGCTTTCCTGGGGGTTCCCCAAAATGGTATCCCACTCATCTCTTGCTGGCACTGGGTGATCACCACAAGGATCCTGAGCCTGACCTAGGGAGACCAACCCATTGGCAGGGCACACCCCACATCCCCTGTCCACAGCTGGGTCTCTGACAGGAGCTTCCAGCGGGACCCCCTTAAAAAACCTTCCCAGGGANAAAAGTGATGGGTGGAGATAAATAGGTTGTGGTCACCCTGGGTGGGGTTTCCAATCCTTTGGTCTTTTGGAGACCTTGGAGTGGGGAATGCAGAGATGGATGGGGAATCCCCAGGGATTTGGGGGCAGGATGAGAGGTTGTGTGAGCTCTTTGCTGGAGGAGGAGGGTCTGGCTGGAGCTCCTCTTGGCTCCAGGCTGAAGAGTTGGCATGGGCTCAAAATGGGTCAATCCCACCTGAAAATCCTCAATACCACACCAAAATATGCAATCCACAGAACCCCCAAAACCCCCAGCGGGGTGGGATGGATACTGGGACTGGTGGGATGAGGGAGAGATTCTGCTTCCCAGAACAGAGGAGGATAAAGAGCAATAGGCTGAATTGAGGGCGTTTCCCCCACTGACATTCTCCTGCCCTTGGCATTCCGGGCTGCCAGGTTCTTGGAGGGAATACAGCCCCTCCTTGACATCCCCCCATGTTTAACCCTTTCCTCCCTACACCCTCCATTGGCTTCTTCTCTGGAGAAAGATTCACATCCACCAACTCCTTGCTCTCCCCTCTGCACATGCAGACATTTCTCCATGGATTAAATGTAGTCACTCCTCTTGTATTCTGTGAGCCTGTAAATAATTGACAAGGCTTTGCCCCCTCAGAACTGGATTTTTTGGGTTTGTGTTGTTGGGTTTTTAAAAATATTGAAGTCTCTTCTCCATTTTCTCTCCAAGTTGGAAGGATGTAATCACAGCTGAAATCTTTCACTGTCTGGGGAGTGAGAATTTAGCATCAGGAACTGTGCCAGGCATGGAGCCACAGGGACCCTGCAGGGACATTTCCCTGCCCATCACAGCCTCATCTGGGCAAGTACAGCCTGTGCAGAAAACAGCCACTGGCAGAGATGAATTCTGCTGAATTTTTTCTGCCTCCCAGGAACTGCTTTGAGAAGAAAATCCTCTCAATGTGCTGAAGCAAAGAAAAAAAAAAGGTTATATTTAATCAAATAGAAAGTAAGGCCTATTGGAACAGCGGTTGCCTTAAAAAGTCAGAGCCAACAGTGTTCTGTGTGCTGGGGCAGACACTGATTGGAAACAAAAAGCTTTCCCTGGTTTTCATATTTGTTGTCATCTTGAAAGTTGTGGTAGTGGGGTTTGTGTTTTTTTAAAGCAGAGTTGCTGAAATACTTCTAGGTGATCAAAATAAATAGGAAATGTCACTCTTCCCCCAGTCAAATTGTTTAGTTTGTCAACAGAAAGATTGAGACTGTATGTCCAGCAAATCTGTGCCGTTCCAAAGTGCTTTCCTTTGAAAGGACAGCTGACTGTTCCTTTGTGGATAGGAACAAATCAAAGCTACCCTGGAAACAGAAACCGTCTTCCATTTTCTTCCCTTCTTATAGGAATAAAAACCTGTTTTCCTCTGGTGAATGCTTTCCACATTGAGGGCAGCTCATCTCCAGCCCAAATTCCTCTCCTGCTGGAAAGTCTCTCCAACAAACACAGAGCTTGATCTGACAGAGAAAAATGGGACCTCACAAGACTTCACAGGAGATTCTAAGAACAGAATTGTTCCGGTTGGAAAAGACCTCTGAGTTCATTGAGTCCCAGCACCGTCAACCCAGCACTGCCAAGGCCACCACAACCATGTCCCCAAGTGCTACATCTACAGGTCCTTGAAATACCTCCATGGATGTGACTCACCTGACGAGTGGGAAGGAAGACTCGCAGCCAACCAATATGATTGATAAGCAAGCTTCAAACTTTATTCAGAAACTATAACTCTTTTATACCCTTCTCCACAAACTTGCATACTTGTCACAATATCATTGGTGTGAACAGACAGAGCACATTTACATACTCCTTCCAGCTGTGGTCTGAGTTGCCAAGGTTCTCTCCTTTTTTTCCCACGAGCTATGTTTCCTCTTGTTTATAAAAAATAAGAATATCAGGGGCACAGTGCCCTTGTTTTTCTTTCTCTGCCGACACAACTTGCAAGTTCTATCAAGGCCTGCTTTAGGCCTTATCTTGTCTAACTGCTCTAACAAGAGGATTGCTCGTACATTTTCCCAGGGCCTGATTTGTGGCATTCTGCAACACTCACCCTCTGCCCTGCCAGCCTGTTCCAATGCTTGCCTACCCTCTCAGGGAAGAAATTGTTCCTCTGTCCAGTCTAAACCTTCTCTGGCACAACTTTTAGCCATTTCCTCTCATCCCATTGCTTGTTCTGTGGGAGAAGAGACCGATTCCCCCCTTGCTCCCAGCCCCTCTCAAGCAGTTGTGCCCTGCTGCCTCCTGCTCCCCGCTCTGGCCCAGCACCTCCAGGGCCTTTCCCAGCGGGCCCTTTCCAGCCCCTCTGCCCCAGGCCTGGAGCTCTGCAGGGCTGTTGTGACCCTGGCGCAAGATCCCCCACTTGGCCCTGGGGAACCTCCTCCACTTGGCCTTGTCCCATCACTGCAGGCTGTTCAGATTCCTCTGCAGAGCCTTTCTGCCCTCCAGCACAGCAACACCACACACTGAAGCAAAGACTCCAACAGCAGAATACATTGGTTTTACCCATTGCATTCCCATTGAATTAGAGCAACAATCACCCACAAACCTCCCTGACTGCTCAGGGCCCAGCTGTACTGCCCAGACCCAATTTTCAGAGAAAGAAAGAATCAGGTTCCAGCTCTGTTCTCAGCATTGTTTTACTCCTGTTGAGGTGACAGCAGGAGGGTTTTGTTGCCTTTGCCTCAGGCATTGTATATAATAGATGCTGTTGCTTCTCTTCTGGCTGCCACCTGAATTTTATCACTACAGCTGCAATTGCCTCTTTCAATCAGTGTTATCCATGGTGCTTTTGTGATGAGGAACTCAATATTTTAGTGAGAGGCATCATGATTAGCAGATCTTGAACTGCTCACCAGTCCCTGAGCACTAAGTTGAGGAGAATTAAAGCCACAAAGGCCACATTTACAGCACTCATATCAGAGAAGGAGGATAAAAAAGCAAAAGGAACAAGGAAAGGAAGGACAAGGTGTGCTGGTTTCAGATAGAACTCAGCACACAGAAGTAACAGACCACTCAGGAAAGGATATGCCTCTGTGAGATACACATTTTAAAAATTGAAAGCTCGGGAAAGGGTTCTCTCTCTTTTCCTTCCAGCTGGAGCTGAGGTAACACTGAGCCTGGCCTTGCCCAGGTGGGGCCGGGCCTGGGCCGCATGGCCAGGGGGCTGGCCTTGCCAAGCCGAGTTCTTTTCTTTGCATTCCCGAGAGGGCCTGGGACTAGAAATGCCATGGCTATTGAACATTACCAAGCAGGGGGAAGGAATGGACTGTAGTGGCCACATGCTGGCTGTTTCCCCCAGCATGGCTCCTATGAAGGATTATAAGCAGAGACTGAAAAGCAACCTGGTAACACAGGCTAAGACTGGCTGCAGCCTGCAAGCTAAGGATGACCCATGCCCAGGCTGGATGCTGCGTTCCCTTGATACTTTGGCCCAGCCTTCAGCATGCATTTGAGTATTCTACTGTGTTTTACTTCTGCCTGTGAGAGATTTAACTCTTAATGCCCAGGTTGAGATCTACAGACATTGATCTTCTCCCAAGTGAAAGAGACTGAGAAAAGACATGTACAGAAACAGCATGAAGACATGAAAGCAGAAGAAAAAGTCCTCATTTTGGTTGGAGGGCGAGGAGAGTCCTTGGACTGAAATTCTCTTGTAAGCCATGGTGATGGATGCTAGTTAACCTTCTAATCATAGAAAATCATGGGGGTGGAATGGTTCAATTCGAGACCAAATCAAAGATTGTAATTTTCTTGGAGCTATTGGAACAGAGAGAGATGAAGTAGTGAAGCTCCATTGGCCTGAGAGAGGAGCGGCATTCTTTTTTCCTAGAGAGGAAAATTATTTTTAGAAGCAGATGAAGATGAACTTTTGCATTGAAACATTCAGTCTTAAAAATATAATACCCCATGCATTTAAGATAGCCCAGAAGCACAGTCTTGGGACAGCTGTGAGATGGGAGGGCTTTTGCAAGTGCAGATTTTACCCCGGGCGGATGCACTTGTGGAGATTGCACCCCAAGAAAGACCAGAAATTAAATCTTGTGGGAAAGTCTCTATAGTTTTGTCATTGAGAAGCTCCTCTCCCTGAGTAAATTGAAAGAAAGATTGTTCTAAGAGAGATACACTGACTAGAAATCTTTGAGTTTTGTGTTCTCTACATTGTTGGGTTAGTAGGAAAGAAAGAAAGGTCTTGGGGGGAAGAGAAAGGTTTCATTATGATTCCCATAATCCAGTTAAATTTGTCAATAAAGTTTTCTTTGTTCTTTTTTGAAGTTTTAAGCCTGTTTTGCTCTTTCTCCTGGTCCTATCTCACAGCAAGAAATAAGTAAGTGATTCTAGCAGGTACATGGACATTTAAATACCACTGAAACCACTACATTAACTGGTGTGTTGGCCAGAAAAATTAACATTAGCAAACCAAAACCTCTGCACAAAATGGGGTTTTTGCCTGGTTACAGACTCAAACCCCTACATAAGGGCATGATGGGATTTATCTCCATGCCAGGGGGAAGGGAAAGGAAATCCCTCCAGTGCGTCCCTGGCAGAATGGGCAACAGGTTTGTCCTGCAGCCGGGGGCAATGCTAGGTCGGAAGATGGAGCAGAAGAGAGGCAGTGACTTCCTCCTCGAAACAAGGGATTTAAAATTAAGAGCTGGAATTTAAAGGAATTAATCAAGAAATAAAAGGGAGAAAGAAAGGAAAGGGAGGGAAACTAAGGAATGCTAAGCAGTCCTCTGTGCCTGTTACTATCAATCAAGGCAAGAAGCCAGGAGATACAGAAAGGTCAGTGTGACATACACAGAGCCAATGCAAGGCTAAAGAGGAGACACTGTGATAAGAACCAAAAGTCTCTGAACCAGCAAAAACTGATATTTCAAGACATGTGCAGAAAAAGGAGGCAAAGTTACTCAGGAAAAGGTTTCTTGACGTAAAGATCTGAGCAACAAGGTGCAGAATCAGAATGAAAAAGGGCTCATTTCCATATGGGTGGGAATGGGCGGAGTTAGGAAATGCATATGTACAGGCATGCTATGTAATCCCCAATTTGTAAGGATACAAAGCAGGACGTGAACTACGGAAGGCATGCATGCCCTTGTGGGATGTGTGCCCAGCACTGCGAAATCCAGACCTACTTTGCAAACTGCTTAGTTTGTAAAGTCTCTCTTTCCATGACTCAGGTGGCGACCATGAAGGGACTGTCTCTGTCCTGCCCAGGAATCAGTTGAGGTGGACTCCTGGTGTGCCCAGGAACTCTTTCTCCTAGAGGAGGTTCTGCATCTTGGCCCTTTCACCACAGAGAGCAGGCAACAGCCAGGCGGCACCATGGGCAAAGGGTGTGGTGATAAATCTGGAGAGCCTGTAAGACATGTGTGCTTGGCTAGGGGGCTGCTGGTAAGTCACACAGAGATGTTTGGTGTTTGGCTCAGTCCAGGGGGGCTTGCAAGCTCATTTCCATATGGGTGGGAATGGGCGGAGTTAGGGAATGCATATGTACAGGCATGCTATGTAATCCCCAATTTGTAAGGATACAAAGCAGGACGTGTTAGTTTGTAAAGTCTCTCTTTCTGCATATCACTCCTCACCTGCCTGGGGTCACAATCTTCCTCACTGCCTCCTCTTCCTCCATTTCACCAAGCCTTGGGAATAAGAAGTCTGGGTTTAGGGGGAAAACAAGGAGTGGGTACCTAGGGTTGGGGATTCCTCCTGCCTGAGCCTATCTCTAGAAGTCACCAGGTACCTTATGACCATGAAAACCTCCAAAAATATCAAGACTCAGAGGAAAAAAGTAATCTCTATCTGGGGTTCCCACTTGCCCTGGAAGCTGTGGGCCTGCCTATCTTGGAGGCCTCTCCTCTGCAGACTCTCTGCTTGCTCCAGGTTTCCCAGAAATCCTAGGGGTCCCCCTTCTTTGGTCTCCTCACTTTGGGGTTCTGGGAGTTCCTCTTTCTCTGGGTTGCTGAGGGTCGCATTGGTCCCCCTCTCTGGGGTTGCACTAAGGGATGCTGTGGGTTTTGGGGTCCCAGGGGTCCTTCATCCCCTGACTCTTTGCTCAGAGTTGTGTGGAGACCCAGGGGTCTCTTTGTGGGGTCCCCACTTTGGTGTCCCAGAGGTTCACACTCTCCAGCCTCATCCCTTCTCCAGACTCTCCTCATTCCCGCCTGTTGGGGTCCCCCCTCTCCAGGCCCCCATCTCAGGTTCCAGCATTCCCGGGGCTCCCCCTTTTCACTTTCCCTGTCTCAAGGCTGCTCCCCTCCCCTCCCCCTGCTGGCACTGGGTGATCGCCACATGGCTCCGGGGACCTCCATCCCCCACACACCGCCGGGGCTCTGCCGGCAGCTGCCACAGGGACATTCTCAAAAACATCTCCAGGAACCCTGCAGTGTCCACCCAAAGGGGATTTCGGGTCAGCTTTGGGGTCCCGTGTTATATGTGTGTCCTGATAATTGACTGGACACAAGTCCAGTTAAGTCATATTGGAATTTATTGAGCAAGCAACAGTAAGCAAAACAGCGCGCTGGGCGGCCGGGGAGTCTCCTGCTCCACCATGGCTTGCAACCACCACCTGAGAGTCTTTGC
>VWZN01017293.1:11750-27458 GCA_013396955.1 Regulus satrapa | reverse complement strand
GGAGCTGCGGGACAGGTAGGCCGGCCGGGCCCTGGGGCCCCCGCGGGGCTCGGCGGTGTCGGGTGCTTGTTTTCCCGGGGGCCTGGGAAGGAGCGCCTGGCGTGCGTGTGCTGCCGATCCCGGATCATGAACGCTGCTTGTGCCCCGTCCCGCCGCAGGTTCTGGCTCGTGATCAGGGAGGACGGACGCATGGTGACAGCTCGCCAGGAGCCGCGGCTCGTCCTTATTTCTGCCACCTGTGAAAACGGGCACTTGATCTTGGAGGCCGGCGACATGGAGAAGATAAGCGTGCCTGTGGAGCTCCCAAAGAAAAACCCCGTCCGCAACTGCAGGTACTGAAGAAGGCTTTTTCTTTTTCCCTTCCCTCTCTCAGTACTGTCTTTCTCATGTGCTTTCCCCTTCAAGGTTGTGTGAGGCTTTGCGTTTTCTTATGCAGAAATTGGAGTGTAGAAGTTTAGTGCCTCTGTGTCTTTTCTGTGTGGGTATTCCTCACAGAATGTCTGCTTAAGGGAGATAAACTTCAAACCAGAGCCTGTACTGACAAGACATGGCATGGTGGTGTTAGTAGGTTTAGATTAGCTATTAGGAATAACTTCTTCACTATGCGGGTGCTGAGGCACTGGCACAAGTTGCCCAGAGTAGATATGAATGCCCGAAGTGGTCATGGTCAGGTTGGGTGGGACTCTGAATATCTTGGAAGATGCCCCAGTTTATGCTAGGGTGTCCTAGTGGTCCTTAAGGTTGCTTCTAACCCAGACTATTCTGTAATTCTGTGAAATCCTCTGCCGTGTGTTACCCGGGAGGCCAGTAATGGTTGTTTTAAGGAAAGCTCTGCTTTTAATCTGCTAAACGCTGGTGGAAACAAATTTCAGGAAAAGATGACACAGTATCAAAGACCATGTGTTACACCTGCCAAATGAACCGTGATCTTCTGTCTTCATAAAATGTTGTGTTCGCCTATTTATTTCTACTTCTAGTGGTTTTGTTCTTGCTTGGGTGAGCAGCTGCATCTCGGAGCCTCAGTCATGCGCTTTGGTATTTCTTCATCACAGCTACCACGCGCATCAGCATTTCTGCATGCACCCTGGGCATTCAGAGCTGGTGAGATGCTGGAGTTTAGATTCCCTGTCCCTTGTCTTTGGCCATTTAGCTGAGGTTCCTCAGTTAAAAACTTAGTAGTCCAAGGCTCACCCTGAGGTCACAAGGGAAAGACTGGCATCCCAGGGACTTAGGACATTCTCTGTGGGCACTGTCCCAAAGGAGTTTCAGGTGGATGGGCTACAAACAGTGATTTAGCTGTGGGCTTAGAGTTTTGTTGTATGACTGCAGGCCTAGTTATTTTATCTATGTGTAGAAATCCATGCTGGAAATCTGCCAGCAGGAAGAGGAAAACCTTTTCTCTGCTAAAATGTCAATTAATGTGAAAGTGTTTGGAAACCGTAAGTGGTGCAAGGCCTTACAAAGATATTGTGAGTGTTTGTTATTTGGATAGCAGAGATGGTTAATGCACCAGCTGCTGTAATTGTAACTAAAGGAGTGCTGGCGAGGGACTGCCATTGCTTGCTTTTAGGGTAAGTCTGTTGCTACGGAAACCCTTGATCCGCACAGCTCAGTATCTCTGTTTATACAAGGCAGGTGCAAGTTCCTTCCAACCGGTAGCATTTCTCCTGAGAAACAGAGCACACTTTTACAAACCTGTGCATAATGCCTACGTGTTAGCCAATGGCACATGCGCTGCAAAACCGTGCAGTTTGTGAGATGTCATTTTTCTAAATTTTGTTGTGTCGCTGGAAGAATATGGAAATAGCCTAATATGTTGCAGTAACAAAAAGTTAGCTTGGATTGCTTGGATTTTCCAGCTTTAGAGCTCAGTGAGTTGTTCTTCTGGTTTGTTTTTTTGTTTGTTTGTTCGTTTCTTTCTTTGCCCGTATTAATTTCCCTTCAGATGGGTGCTCATGGGATCTCATGCCCCGTAAGCAGGAGCTAAAGCACTGCCTTGGTGCCTCTGGCTGCAGATGGCTGTGCGTGTGCTGGTCTTGAGAAAACTGCTAAGTCCACTTGCTAATTTTATATAGATATTTGAAAATCCCATGCTTGGGAGAGTCAAATACAGGACCAAAGCCATTGTATGGGTACATTTGCTGCTTGTGCAAATGCTAGAGTGTTTCCCTCTGGCTAAGAAACCTTGTGCTCTTCATCTGTGTCCTTTTAGTGTGTGTGGTAACTCTTAAATTGTGTGATCTATTCCCATGGATCCCTACATCACTGAGTGCTTAGGATAGATCTGCTTCCCGAGTGGAAAGCAGGAGTTTTGGAAGCTGTAAGAGCCTTGCCTCTGTTGTCCTGCCAGTCAGAAGGCATGCAGGAGCTGTGGGATGGAGGGAGGAGAAAGGCAGGTGGCTGCTGTCAGGAGCAATGACATTTACTTCCAGCCTGTGTCACAGGGTAGACACAGAAATCTCAGCAAATGGAGCAGGGATATTGATGCCAGCCCCCTAATGGTCTCCCTCCGATGGGTAAAGAAAGTCTCCTAGGAGATGGGCTCACTCTAGATGAACTGCATGGGTATCTCAATGCTTCAAGCTGCCCAGGATTGCATTGCAGATAGGGAACTGCAGTGCATTTGGGTCAAAATGGCTACTTTGAAAAGTGTAACAAAAGTACTCATGACTGGTCTTAAAGTTTATTGAAAGGTTGAGTCAAGGTTTAGCTTTTCTTGCCAGGAAAATGTTCCTTGCATAAACATGTTTGTATTCTGCTGGCTGTGGCTTTTTGTGCCCCATGGACTTTGTTTCCAGTACAAATCTTTACCCTCTCTTAAGATACTGAGCTATTTTTTATGTGAAGTCTGAGCTGAAGAGGCTCACTCATCTCTAGCTAAAGTTTGACAGCACTAAAATCTGAAGAAAACTTTACTTAACAGTTAGGGACACTTTTAATTAATAACATTTGTGCATATCAGTTGTGGTAACTAATCACATCATTTCAAACTGGCATTAATTTTCTGAAATTAGTTACCTTTCAGATGATTTCTCAGTAGAATTCATTTGGTGTAGCAGTCACATGCAAATGCAAGAGCAGGCCCCTTTTTCTCCTCAAAGCAGGGCAAGCAGGTAGGTTTGATACTGTCAGCAGTGGGGCAGTTGGCTGTGGGCACATTGACACTATTTCAGAGCTCATTCCTTCACCAGCTGGTATTGTCTGGTCATGTCCGTGCTCCTTAGCTTTCAAAACACAGTTGCCACAAGGAGATTGCCCTTTGGGAATGATTTGTTTTCTGTATATTGTTACCACTATTAAAACATGGTTTTTACCTTTGAATACGAAGCTTCCTTGAACCTTCATGTTTCCAACTAACTTGCTGATATATTGTGACTCTCCAGGGTGTTTGGACAGGATATCCAAGGCAGGGACTGTGGTGACGAAGTGGCTCAGTGGATCACCACCTTCCTGAGCTCAGAGCCCTGTCGACTGGTACACTTTGAGCCCTCCATGATGCCAAGAAAGTCAAAGGACTCAATAGCCCTTTTCCGAAACACAGATGAAGTAAGTGAATGCTCTTTTTCTCGGAAGTGTATCCTTTTAACCATTTCCACCCACCCTCCAGAACCTGTCCCTTCCATCTTTGGTGATTGAGCCCAGTTTAGCAAGGTGTATTGTTGTGTACTAACACCAGGTGGGTATTCTTTTCTGTAAAAAGGTGCCTTGCTTAATTTTAACTTCAAGTTGGTTTTAAGCTATTGACCATTCACAGATAAAGAATCTGAAACTGATAGTTGAAGAGGAGCTATTACATTGCAGAATACAATACTCCTTCGTGTCTCAGTGAATAGAAAAAAGTTATATCTTTAATGATGTTTTGATGGTGTAATCTGTGCTGCAAAGAAAGATTCCACTCCCTATCCCTTGTTAGGTCTGGGAGTGTGCCGATACAAGTTTGTATTTTGTTTAAAGAAATTATGTTTAAACAGGTTGGTTATAGTTGTGTGCCTAGGAATTAAAATTCAGAGGAAGTTTCAGAGATTTTATTGCCTTCTGTGGAAGAGGCTTGAAGATATGATATTAGAGAAATATAATGAAAAGGTATGGAAAGGAGATTCTGTGCTCAGACATCCTCATACCATTTTAACCACTGCTGCCCTTCTTTTTTTCCTGAACAATTCTCTCAGGTGCAGATGCTTTGAATTGTATCAAATGTTTTAAAACAAATTAAAATTGTGAGTACCTTGCTTTAGTGATGTTATTATCTATAGGGCATCAGTGTCTTGCTTGTTGCACGAAGAGAAGAAGGTGTATTAAATTATAGACTTTTATAGATATGTGTTTGCTTTGTAAGTGCACTGAGACCAGTACAAACACAATGTTCCAGTAAAAGGGACATCAGATTAGGAAGGGTGATGTTCTGGAATCATAGCAAGAAAGAAAAGGCAAAATTTTTTTAATGATTATTTCAATGCTCATCATCTTGTTGTTGAAGGGCTTGTACAAGAATGGAATAAGAATAATAAAGGAGAAAGGCAGGAGGGCTATACACTAAAATTCTTATCAAAATGTGTACTTTCTTTCTCCCCCTCCTCTGTGGAACTCAACTTCTTGGAGGTTCAGAGGTTTTTTAATACTTTTCATTTGCCTTGTTTGCTAATATGGCCTTCCCACTGCCCAGGCATGCCAGACTGACGAATGGACAGCTGTAATTGAGTATGGGCTGTTCTGGATGTGGAACTCCCTCTGGCGTTGTCATAAGGCAATTAGAGCACACAGAAATTGCCATGGTGACTGAAATAGGGAAGAGCATGTTGTTTTCTTTGTTAACCTACTTTCAGGGTTTTCAAAACTTGAATTGAGCAGCCTGAAAGGTTCCCATGCCTGTCTTTTGCCATGCAGTGACTTTTCTCCCATGCTCTTACAGCAGCCTTAGGATTTGGTGGTGTTTGTTTCTGTAGGTTGCCTATCCTGACTGCAGCCCAGTCTTGATCATCTCCGAAGCTTCAATGGATGATTTAAATACCAGGCTGGAAAAGAAAGCTAAGATACAGAACTTCAGGCCAAATATTTTTGTAACAGACTGCAGTGCTTTTGAGGAGGTAAAATAACTGTCTTAAATGTATTTTTGAAACCTTGGTTGTGTTTCTTTGTAACTCAGTTGCCTTGTGTGATGGTGCCAATAAGGGTAAGGAAAGCTGCTATTCTGTGATTTTTTACAGCTGAGCTCCAGAGAGAAAAAGCTTCAGCTCACATCAATGTATATGAAACATTGATAGAGGACACAGATCTAGAGTGATTATTTCTCAAATTGAAGAAGTTTCTAAAGCAGGAATAGATGTTTATCTCCCAGGAGGGTTTGCAGTAGAAAGCTTGTGTAGATAAGAAGCAAAAACTTACTTCCCATAAAAATTTCCTTTCTGCAAAACTGTAGGTTTACCAGAGGTCACAGATCAGATTATCATCTGTCCAGTAAGAACAAATTGCTTTAGGTTCAGTGCTTCAGACAAGGCTATGTTGCAGAACAGGATTCCTTACTTGAGGGTCTCTCTTTTTTGGATAGAATTATTAGTGTGTCCTGAATTGTATAAATGCAGTGACAGTAGGGTTTTCATTATAGAACTGTAGTATAGCTAGGCATGTTTTGAAGGTGCTAGTAAAGGTGATCATCTGGAATGGTGCACCTTTTTTGTGAATGACTGCCACTTCTGGAAAAGTAATTGTATGTTGTTGTGTCTAACGTGTGCCTAATGTTTACTTCCCTCAGGACACCTGGGAGGATATTCTTATTGGTGATGTGGAGATGAAAGGGACCGTGTGTTGTGGCAGGTAAACATTGGAGACCTTTATTTTACATAGGAAGAAAGAGGTTTATGATAAGAAGCCCTGACTGATTTGGCACTGTCTGTCATTGCAGGTGCATTTTAACAACCGTTAACCCAGACACTGGGGTCATGGACAGGAAGGAGCCCTTGGAAACATTGAAAAGGTTACAAAAATATCACTGCTTCTTAGACTGTGGGAGAGGATTTAGGCCAGACCCCCCCAGATATTAGACTAGTGTTTGAAAAGTGGTTTGAAATGTTGTGTGTGGGACACAGTAATGCAGTGTGAAGGTCTGTGTGTATTGGCTTCCAGTCTACTCCACTTCTTGCGATTCTGTGGTAAGAAAATTCAGGAAGTTCTTTTCTTTCTTGCAAACTTCACATTCCCTGTCTCTTTCATATCTGCTATGGTGAAAGCTTGAGGTAAGAGGTATTTAAAGTATCTAAAGATCTAACTCTGCTTCTTTGACTTTTCTTTTTATAAATATTTTTGTATATGTTAAGCATGAATGAGTGAATACAGTCAGGCCTTTTTCCCTCCATTTAAACTGTTTGGTTCTCTTAACTACAATATTTATTTAGCTTTCAGACTAGTATGATGACCATAACAAGGCATCATTATTTGCATGTCCTCTTTTTCATCACTGATATTTTGATGTGTAGGTTTTGCTACCACTTATTCTAAAGAAGGGCTTTCTCTCTGCAGTTACCGCTTATGTGACCCATCTGAGAAACACATTTACAAAAACAGCCCTCTCTTTGGGAAATACTTTGCTGTTGACAAAACTGGAACAATTCAAGTTGGGGATCCTGTGTACAAGATGGTCTGGGAATGAAGGAGACTGTGATCAGAAGATGCTTTTTTACCTTGATGCGCAGATTGTTTTTCCGTGGACACAGTCACCAGCATAATTTTCTCTCTTCCGTGCAATAGTTTTTGTGCTTTTTTAAAGTGCAGGAGGTTCTTTGAGGCTCTGAAGTGCCCATCATTTCAGATCATGTAATCTACTGGCATACCTGTAGTAACCACATCTTAAGTTTTCCTGGAGGCTGTGGTAGAAGAAACTGATCCAAGACAGACTTCACAGCACTACTGTGAGCATAATACCTCCTACAATTTCATGGCAACCGCAATATCGGAATCCAAAATCATGTACAAGGGTTTACATCGTGTGTTAGATACATTTAGTGCCTATAAAGAACCACAGAAACAGTCATGCCAAGCGCAAAGTATGTTTTCACAGAGTTGCCTTTACAAGTGATCATGGAATGCAGATGGCAGGGCTCTGCTTCCCTCCTTTGGTCCTAATCCTTGTTGGATTCTACCCTCCTTTGGTCCTAATCATCTTGCCCTGTCTATGTCCAGAGGTAGTTTTTAGCAGTGTTTCTTTCTTTGAAGTAGTTTCCTGAAGATTTCTACTGTCTCTTGAGATTGGAGCATTATCAGAAGGAGGATTGTGAGCTGACTAAATGATAGTCAGGTCTAGAGGTGGTAGTGCCAGGTAATTATGTGTAAGGCTGTGAGTTTGTTTAGCTTGTGGCTTCTGCTTGACAGTTTGAGCTATCAGTATTTTATCCTGTGAAGAATACTGTAACACTGAGGCTGTAGAGTAGTGATGCATTTGCTAACATAGCAGTAGAATTTCCAGTTTGACTGAAAGAACTGGATGTTCACTGTGTCAGAGACTTCATGCACATTGGAGGGGAAGGAGAGCCATAGGGAGTGATTTGATGCTGAGCCTGCCCTGCTGAAGCTGCTGTCCAGACCAATATTGTAGGACTTATACACAGCTCCTCTCTGGCTCAGTGAATCTCTTTGTGTAGAAAGTAAGGCTGCTAAGCAGATGTTTGGGAAGCTGCAGTTTGAGCATGTTAGCATCCTTACTAGATGACCCCAGTCCTGCTCCAGTCTAACCAAAATGTCAGCCATTTGTAGGAAGCTGATAATTATATTTTCTGTTGCTGATTTTATATTTCCTACTGCATAAAACAAATAAGGGAGAAAACTAGTTGAATTACAGCAGTGTTTTCTTTAAATGTTGAATGATATTTTTCTTTTTTAAATAGTAGCCTCCAGGACAAAAGCCAGACATCTTTCAAATGCTTCTCTGCTTGTTCATTTTTTTATGGATTACTAAATTTTAAAAGAGTGTTGTCCTAGCCTGAAAGAGGAATCAGATTAAGTGTGAAGAAGGACAAACATGATCCAATCTGATGTTTAGATTCTTCATATTCTTTTAAGTATTAAAAGGGAATTTTAATGCATATTCACAACTCAGACCTGAAAAATGAAGAGCCATTGAGCTTTGAGAAAGTGCAGGTGTATGTATGTGGCAAGCCTGAAGCAATCATGTCAGGGAAGTAGTTTTCTATTATTTGTGAACTCAGAGTTGCTCTGAATGCCATTTTGTCATCAGGGTGCTCTCTGTAAGCATTAAGTTTTCCTGGGACAGACAAGTGCTCAGTTTGAAGCACATGTTGCATATTTGTGTATTGTTATGTCTGAGGCAGCAGCTAGTGGGAAGAAGTGAGAGAAAAAGCATCTTTTGAAAAGAAAAACAATTCTGAGGTTCACTCTTAAAAAGCATATGTTGAAAGTTCTTAGTGTTAGAAGCTGAAAGCTTGTGGAATTCCTGATGGTATCATTAAGCACAGGCAGCCTGCTGGCCTGCCAAAGCAATTAGTTAAGACTGTGTCCCTTTGTTAGGTCAAAGAAGCGAAAGGAAAAAGAGCTGATTTTTTTTGCTTCTGCCCAAACGTATTTTTTCCACTGTTGTTCTAGCAGCACATCAGCATTTACGTAACACAAATTCTGTGGTATAGATCCCATTGCTTCTCATTAGGCTGCTGTCAGTTGGGTTGATTTGGAAATGGGGCTGTCTTTGCTAGGAGGAACTGCCATTTGCATCCCTGTTTGGAAGAATCCATAGATCTGATTTACTCCCTGATTTACTCCTGTAAGGCCTCTTAGCAGAATATGGCTGCAGTCCTAAAACAGGTGTGCATCTGAGTACAACATGGCACTTAAATAAATTATATGGCCATTTTGTGAAGTTGAGAGCGTGAGTTACAGCATTGCACTGTAAATATCTTCATATGGCTGTTGATTTGTTGTAACTGTAGGAATTGTGTTTGATTTTGTTTAAGCAATTTAGAAAATTGACTGAAAAATGTAAATCGTAAGCCACTGTTTTTTAAATTGTGTACTTAAACAATTGTTAATTTTTCTAAACTCTAGAGGAAGAAAACAGAAGTATAAACTTCTAATGAATCCAACTTTCTTAAAGTGTAACATTTGTTTGTGAATTTCTTTTTTGTTTTCTGTTTCAGCATTTAATTTTGACTACTGTTTTTAGGATCTCATATGTAGTTAATACTGATGATTGTATTTTTTAATCCTACCTCTGAGTTCAGAAATATATGCAGTTAACCAGAGGATATGTGTAAGAGAGCCGAACCATCAGGTATAAGTGGTCATCAGACTCAGTTTTGGAACCTTTATGACCTAGATAATGAAGAAATATTTGCAGACTCAACTTTGTTTTCCAGAGATGTATGTAAACAGAGGAAAATGGGTTTAAAAATATGGGAGCTTACTCAAGTCAATCCATGTAATGTCTCAGATTATAACACTAAAACTTTTTTTTAAACAGCATTTATTGTACCAGTAATTCTTGCAGAAGACTATGAGAATGACAGTTGTTAAAAACAGACATTTCTGGGTTGCTTAAGATTTGTGGTGGGTATATTTTCATCTAAGTCTGCTCAAAAAACCCAAGACAGATCTGCATCCTAAGGAGAAAAACAGCCTTCCAAAGACATCACTCTGTTGCTATGTAAGAAGACAAGATTCATGGATCTTGCCTCTACAAATGGGAAAAGCTTCAAAAAGGACTGCCACAGCATGTTCATTTCTGGTCTATCCTAGCACCTTAAATTGCCTTTTGTCATTTAAGATTCATAAGAAATTCCCTGTGCTAGGTAGCTGCAGGGCTGAGGACTACACATGCAAAGTCTTTGTTTCTTTTGGACAGAAGATTCTAAAAAGTGATGCAGGCATAAAGCCCATGTGTGTATCAGTCTTCAGCTGGAAAAGAGGCAGTATTCATACCTCCTAAAAGTTTATATTTTACATAATCTTCAATGTGTTAATGTTAGCAATCTCAACTTAGAATGTCACTATTACTAGTAATTCTTTGCAGTTTAGCTGACGAAATTGGTAAGCTCAGTAAGGATTTCACACACTGGGCCTTTTCTGTTACAAATCTGCCTACTTACCATGATGAGGGTACAGGAATGGTTGGATGAGGAAGGCTTAGGTGTGTAGAGGGTGTGGAGCTGCACGAGATGGGACTGTCAATGAAGGCAAGGTACTGGGCAGTTCTGTGTTCTCCAGGTGTTTCTGTGCAGATGGACTGAGAATGAACCCTGGTTGTGGAATAGCATCAATTCCCAGTATTCAGCAATAACCTGGCCTGTGAGGAATGCCACTATCCCCAGTAGTCTGCAGATACGGCTGGGCCACAGCTCATCACATCGACTTCAGGAAATCACAGAGTGTGTCAGGCTGGAAGGAACAACCGTGGATCGTCTGGTCCAACCTCCCTGCTCAAGCAGAGCCACCCCAGAGCACATGGCACAGGATTGTGTCCAGACGGTTCTTGAATATCCTCAGTGAGGGAGACTCCACAGCCTCTGCGGGCAATCTGTTCCGCTACATGGTCACCTGCACAGTAAAGAAGTTCTTCATATTCAGGTGGAACTTCTGTGCAACTCTTGTCCTGTTGCTTGGCACCACCAAGAAGAGCCTGGATCCTTCCTCTTTATTCCCATTTCTCAGTACTTACAGATGCTGATAAAATCAAACCACAAGTAATTGTAGCCTCAGCTAAACATCACATAGAGACTATCTTCCACCTGTGCAGTACAAGGACGTGGAGTAGCCTGTGGTACAACACATTGAAGAGTTTGGGTGGGAACCTCTCATTTTTCTGACAGTATGTAAAGCTAAAGCACCTCCCCTTTGCCCTTGGACTGTTATGCGTGAGGCACTTAGGCTGGCTGAAATTCCCCTTTCCTCCAGGAGCAGTGGTGTAGAGAATTTAATCTTCTCTAATGCGCAGAATTGCTCTGACAGCTTATCACTGCTTGTTTAACAGCTGACTGTTCTCACTTTCTTTAGGCACTAGATAATAAGCACAGTGAAACAATTATTGTGCTTCACTGATGTGCTAACCGTCATAGCCTCTTTACTGTTGAGTTCCAAAAACAAGCTTCATTCATGGTTAATTGAGGTTTGTCTTCAAGAGATTATTTAGGATGACAATTGCTCAGATGTAGCAGCCACAATTACTTTTAGTAAGTCATGGACAGTTATTTTTAGCAGGCCTACCTGCATCCCTTTGGCATAAGCTAAAAGTGGTAGCTAAATCTCTTCATTTTTTCAAGAATTCACACATAGACATGTAGGACTAAAAAAACCAGTTAAACCACATGGGTAAGAATGCAGTCATCTCTGGCTGCAGAAAACTAAGCAGTAGATACTAAGTTCAAACTTGAAAAATACTTGCTTCATCTCTTCACATAGCATGGGCCACAGGGCCAACTTTCTGCATCCTTTGAAAACTTGAAATTTTTGATAAAAGATCAAAAGCTACAGTGATAGTTGGGCTGCAAGAATATAATGGTAGAAATCAAGAGTTCCAGCACTGTCCTAGATTCTTTCAAATGTAAAGACTTCACTCACAGAAAGATTGTTTCACTGTGTTTGCAGTTGTGCAGTTGGGTGGTCCATGTTTACTCTCCATTCCTTGGGTTTATTTAAGATAAAGCAGAATATTGTCCTTGCAGTTACCTCAAGGAACAGGTAAAAGGAAGTTTAATTTCCCTCAGTTGTCTTTTATTTTTCTTTAATAGCTGTCCAATTACAGTTTTCCACATCCTGGGCTGTGTGACTTTTAGCAGAACGAAATCTCTCCCAGTTAATGTTCCCATGCTCAGAATTGTGAGTCACAAAACTCACAATCCTGATTAGAGGTGCAGGTTACTGTGTAATTAATCTTTGAGGGGAACCAGCAAGACAGATAGAACCATCACTCTCAACTTAGTTGTAAAAGTCTGGAAAAATAGCTCATAGTTTTCATGGAATTCTGAAAGTATCTTCTCAGCCCTGGAAGTGGTTTTAAGCAAAGGTTGAGTTTACTTGATGTGCAAAGGCAAACACTGGAGTCCTTCAAAAGCTGATTCAAATAAGAGCAGCTCTTGGGCACTGGGTCTGATGGAGCAGAAGGTCTGTGCTGTGCCTTGCTTGCAGACAACCTACTGTGTTAACTGCACTCCGGTTGGAGAAACTGTGCTACCTAAACACTTGTCCAAGTGGTCAGCTGGGATCTCCATCAGAGCAAGACTCTTCTTTTCTTTTTTAAGCAGAGGGGCAGTGTTGGTTATGTGCTCTCAGGAAACACATTCTGGGTACAACAATGCCCCAGGAAGCTGCTGGGCCTTATCAGCCCCTGGGAGGATGCTGAGAGTAGATAAAATTTAAACATCTTACTGGGAATTCTGTGGCACTGCTGAGGACCTGGCTCAGTTTATCACCTAGGCTCAGGTTGGCCTTATGGAATCTCTCTAGGAAAGCGGTGGCAGCAATGGTGTGCAGCCATGAACGGGTAAGCATCATACATACTTATTTTAAGATTGCCAAGAGCAAAATCTTTATGATTTCTTTAGTTTGAACATACAGCTGGAGCTGAGGGAGGTCAGGTAGTGCAGCAGACAATGGAAAGTTGCTAAAATTTAAAAAAAAAAAGTGTTTTCCCCCGTTTTTTATTCTGTACGGAATACTGAATTATTTGGGTTGGAAGGGACTTAGAAGATGATCTAGTTCTAGCCCCCTGCCATGGGCAGGGACACCTTCCACTAGAGCAGGTTACTCAGAGCCACATCCACCCTGGCCTTCAATATTTCTAGGGATGGGACATCCACAGCTTCTCTGGGAAACCTGTGCCGGCGCCTCACTACCTTCACAGTAAGTACTGCACTTACCAGCTGTAGAGAAACTGGGGTATGGATGGCTTGGCTGGATAGTCTCTGCATGGGGAGCAGAAGAGATGAATTTCACCACCTATAGAATTTAGAGTGTGTCTGAAGCCTTAGTTACTTTGCATGACCACAAAAATCATTGCATTTAAAGCTTTTTTTGGTCTGCTTTTCAAAAAAATAAAATCACCTTATTTGCACAGGTATGTTAAAGTATTATTTGATTTCATTTAAAACAAACCCAAAAATACTTGCCCCCCCCCAAAAGAAACTCCAAACCCTAAAACAAAAAATCCCTGTCTATTTTGTGCTGTTTATTATGAAAAAGATTTCCAATAGCACAGCTGCAAGCAGTAGAAAAGTCATACTGCTGATCAAAAAGTGAGTCCTTCCTTAATACATTTAATCATTATGAAGTCCTCTGCCAGCATCTCTTTAGTACAAATGCATTTTCCTAAAAAGCCCTGTCAAATGTAGCATCCTAACAAAAGCCTTGGAACACCGATGCTTGTCTTGTGTTCTGCTGACCTTCCTTCAACCCTAAAATAGCTGTTCCTACCCCACTGAACTTTCTATATACAGAAAGAGTTTTGATGCCAGCTACATTTGAAGAAAATAAACTATATTTAAAGTTATTAGTCAGTGTCACAGTTCCTGCCTTCCCCCATCCCCTTGGGGTTGTTTGCCCTTTTTAAATGGAGTAGTTTTGGATGGAGTATGTGTCTCTTGCATGCCTGTTTTGAAGGGGCCTCCAACAGATGCTATTTAACGTATTCTCTGTTCATTAAAAGGAGAGGTCAGTGTACTTCATCTGTTCATCTAGGCAGAGCTGTCTGTGGATTTGGAGCTGGATTTGAAAATCATTTTAAATTTGTAAATCTGGTGGATGTAGGCCTGCAGATGAATCTGAAAGCAATTACACCAACCTCATTTATTCTTTTTTAAAAATAAAATTTGGTTATCCATTATTTAAAGTAGACTATATATAATGCTTTTGGGGTTTTTTAGGATTTATTTGTGGAGAGTCAATGTTTAGTCTGCATGTCCTCCCCAAAATCGCAAAATCTTGAAATTCACCACAAAAAAAATCATACAACACAAATATGGCTTTGAAAAGCAATTCAGTTCCTTCTGTCCTCTCTCACTTTTTTTTATTGGGTAATGCAAAATGGATGCTTTTCTTTCCATCTTAAGCCCATAAAGTGGTAAGCTGTGTGAGGTGTATGTGTCTCGGAGTATATATCCATGAATATGTATTTATTGTTGGATGTCTAAGAAATGAACCTTGGTTTCAAAATGATGTGCTTTGCATTTATACTCAAATACTTTGTTTTGTCAGGTTCCTGAAGGTTGCCCCAAACAAATGTCTGAAGGCATCTCAGAGTCAGCAACATAATCAGTTCTAACCCATTTTTTCCATTCCTGATTGCTTACTTTTTCCCATGAGAAAATCTTTTTGGGATAGCATGTTTAACTTGTGGAAGGGAATGGAAGCTCCGTTCCTGCAAAATGTGAAAGTTTCCTGACTTGCTATTCTTGTTTCATGTTCACCACAACCTATAATAGATGCATGCATGGATTTTTCTGTTTTCTTTCCTGGCAGGTTTCCACAAAAAAAAAATTGAGACATTGCTTTTGGTACATCCTCTGGACTAAGTCTCCTGGCATCAGTGAAATAAAGCAGGAAGGTACATAGGGTCCCAGCCCTAGATGAAGTTGTGATAATTAGCTTTTGAGGCTTTAAAAGTTGATTCATTTGTTGTTGAGAGGGTTTTTTGTGTCTTTTTTTTTCTTTTTTTTCTTTTTTTTTCTTCTTAATTTTCCTTCTCATTTCCTCATCTCAGTTTAGTGACTGAAAAATGACCTGGTGTAAGGCACCTTAAAGAAAGTTTGTTCTAAATGTCCAACCTCAGTGCTTCCTGTTACCCTTTAAGTCCCTTACTGTCATACAGATGGTGCATCCCTTAGTGCATTTGAGTGCTCAGTCTCTTTTTCTGCAGGCTGAACATCTTTCCTAGGCCTGCAGTGGCTCTTAGTCCACTTGCCCCTGTAGCCATTCAGGGTGTGTAATGCAGCCAGACGGGAAGCGGGTGTTGGGATTGCACTGGGACTCTCTGCTCGCCTTAATATGTGTGAGGTCAGGGAGAGGAAAGGGAGAAGAACAGACATCATAATTAATTAAAATGGAAAACAGTTTGGGGTTTTTGTTTGCCCGGTGAAAAATTGATTTCTACTGAATAAGCGAAAGTTCTATTGGAAGCATAGAACCCTCAGTGTTCCCCCTGGGTTTCTTTTTACCCCAGTATGTCAGGCAGGTTTTTGGAGAGTGTATGGTCATAAATGGGGTCCCCTCTTGAAAATGCCAACCCCGGTGCCTGGTGGGCTGTACTGTACCAAAGGGCTATGCGCATTTGAGGTGTCCCAGTGGCACTTGTGGGGATACTGTGCACAGAGGTGATGAGGTGACCCAGCAGCCTCTCCCTGTTCCATTGTGTGCACATCTCTACAGCCTGGTAAAAGATGCCTCCACATGCTGGGTGGTGCCAGGTGGCATCCCCAGAGGTACCCAGTGGAATTGGATAGCAGACCAGTGTGTGCCAGTGACCAGCTGCAGCCTGATTTAGCTTTTGCTGTGACCCTTCCACTGAGGGCTGGCTGCTGGCCTTCTCTGGAAAATAATGTTACTTATTTTGGGTTTGAAACCCCAGTAAATCTTTTGCTGTCTTTTGCACTGTGCTGGGACATGTGGGGTTTTCCAGTGTGAAAGGCTTTCCTACAATGTTGGTTGTGCCTGTACTGTTACAGAAGCTTTTGATTAATGCATCACCTGCATGCCAAATATCTACCCCTTGAAGATGAAAAA
>VWZN01017283.1:0-16883 GCA_013396955.1 Regulus satrapa | reverse complement strand
TTTTGTGCCCAAGTATTTATTGTGCAGCTTCACATTAACTTCAATGAAAATATGGATGTTTTGACCACATTTTAAAATTTAAAAAATAGGTGGTAGAGGTGATGGCTCTTCTGATTTGTGGAATACCTGAATAATTAAAGCATTCACATAGAATATGGGGCTAAGGGGTTCAAGATTTTCCACAAAATGATTGAACTGAAACCCATATCTCCCTAGAAAATGTTTTAACCATAAGCCTGTGAGGCTGTACGGTGTTCTGGTTTTGGTGTGAGGGAATGCCTTTCTTTTGAAATTAGGGTAGTTTAAGTAGTTCCTGAAGTATGTCTGAGTATTTTAAACTAAGTGATCACTTTATTTAGCTGCAGAAACATCCAGGCTTATGTGAGATTTTGTTTATATGCATACCAACATGATTAATTTAAATTCTAGACAATATAATCTCTTGCAAAGAATTTGTTCTCACCCTGTGTGCTTAAAAAATATCCTGCAATTATTAACTCCTAATAGAAATGGAAATTTACAACAGAAACATAATTTTTTCATAACTGTGGATTAAATTTTTGCATCTAGATACTGCAAAATCAATCTTCCAGAAAAGCAAAGAATGAAATAATAAAGAAGTAAAGCAGCAAGATCTGTAAGTTGTCAAATTTTTACATTTTTACATGGGATAGTTTCTGGTCATTAAACCTAGAAGTTGTATCAGCAGGAGATGCACTTTCTCTTGACATTCGCTAGTTGTGACTAGTATTTAAAAAGGAATATTTTTGCAAAAGATGAGGTAAATACAGCTGACTTACAACCTCCTTTGAGACAGCTGTTCTCTTTGTTTTTCTGGCATCAGGCAGCATTTTTTAGTCACAGAATCTAAATGAATTTTCAATGCTGTTATTATGAAAGGCATATGTAGTCAGAATTAAAGTAAAATAAGAAAAACCGAACTTAAGAGAGAGACTGAGAATGAGAAAAGTAAATCAACACACAGTATGTAGCAACTACAATTTAGTATATTGTAAATGTGAAATGCAAATGGTGTATCTGTGATTGAGAAATTGCAACTGAACATATGTTTATTCTGAATTTCCAAAGAAAAAGAGATCCACAAATTATGTCAAAATGTTAAGAAACTAGATTAATCAAACATGTCAGAAAATATCAAGTTCATATTCAAATTTTAGCAACTTAGTTTTGTGTTTATAGACTGTCTTTAGTCTACAGTCACTGTCAATTAAACAATAGTCAATAAAAATGCAGATTTACACCACACAATTAATTTTTTCCTTTAGATTTGTCCCAAGAGAAGGTACATCACAGACTGTCTATGTACTTTACTAATAGAGAAGGAAAATATCCCAATTTTTGAGCAGTGGCTATTATGGCCATCTTCTGTTCCCTAAGAATTATTCACAGAAAGCCTCAAAATGGTTATGGCTCAAAGCTAAACGATTGAACTAAATCTTTGAGCTGCACTGTATTCTGTAAGAATATTCTCTATTCTGTTTTACCTCCATTAGTGACAATAATGAGAAGGATTAAACATTGGCATTCACATAATTTTATATGCTTTAAGGAGTAGCAGATACCCACTGGTAGATTTGATATAGAGTCTTCAAGAAATCCCCATTTTCTGGAGCAGCAGTGAAAATGTTCAGTGTTCATGAAGCCATGCACATAACAATGAACCCCAAGCCTGCCCTATGCAACAAAAGGAGATTTCATGTAAGTAAAGTAATTTATATGAGGCATGAAAACTGTCATATCCCCTTGATAGTCTTTACAATCCTGAGATCCAAGAACTATGCTGAGGTGGCAGAGCATATAGGTGCATGTGTACGTATGTCATACATATACATAGGTGGAGACAATAAGTTAATGAGTACATGGTAGCATGAAACGTTTGAGATCACATAAATGATTAGTTCTTAATCCATTGTGAAATAATTTTAGGTTAAGCCTGGTGCTCTCTCACCTCAGAGCAACTCATTCTAAAGGCATCCTAGCCACAAAACAATATAAAGTAATAAAAAAAAAAAATTAAATATTTTTGTGTCATACCAGGATGTTTACAACCAGTGAGTATGAAATGAATTATTACTTCAGGATGACTCCAGGAAGATGGTATAATTGTATTTGGAAGATGGAAGATTTTTCAAAAAAAGAACTTGCCTCTGGCACATAAGAGTCTGTTTTTCATTTTGGTTTACTTAATGAATTTATTACAAGTGTTAATTTAGCTGTAGTGACTATATGCTCATAGATGCTGTATAGTTTCTTTTCTGTGCAAGTACATTCATGTGACTATTCACTTATGTGACGTTAGCAGGATTTTAGCTCCTCAGTGTGTTCCTTAATGTTAACACCTTTTTATCACCACTGAATAAATAATAGGTTTTGCAGTCAGTGAAAGAATACTTTGAAGATCAGATCTCTAGGTTTTATGGAGCCATTTTGCACGTTGCAAATAGTTTTCATTAAAATTGGTCTAAATTTTTCAGTAATCACATATTTTCCACAGAAAATACTGTTAAACCAATGCCACATAATTTGTTTTGGCTTCAGAAACATTTCCAGTAGCATGCTCAAGCTAATTGAAAAATATGTTGCCTATTTGGTATCACTGTGGTTTTTACTGTTTCATTCTGATTTGGCTTCAGGAAGTTCTACTTCTCCTGCTTGTCACTGCATGTGCCTGTTAACTTTGTGAGTACATACTGATGATACACCTGGTTCAGCCTGGAGAGGAGGAGACAGAGAGGGGACCTTATCAATGTATATAAGTATCTGAACGGAGAGAGTGAAGAACCAGTCCCTTCTTGGTGGTGTCAGGTAATAAGAAAATAGGCCGGAGGCAGAAACTGGAACACAGCTTTTCATGCGAACATGAAAAACTTTGCAGTTTGGGTTACTCAGCACTGGAACGAATTTCCCAGTGAGGTTGTAGAGTCTTCCTGGAGATATTAAAAAACTTTTTGGACACAGTTCTGATTAACACCCTCTAGAGAGTCCTGCTTGAGCAGGGAGGCTCCTGGAGAGCCTCCAGCTGTCCCTTACCCATCCTGTAATTCTGTGAAACTGCAATAATACTTGAAGTCTGCCCCTTGTCATAGTTGTAAGATTTTCCAATTGAAACTGTGTATATTTACAGTGGTGAAGGGAAAGGACTGCCCTGAGGAGCAGAAGGACCAGTCTGTAAATAATTCTCTAGAAAAACAGATTGCTTGAATACACACATGTACTTTTTGAATAATGAAAAGGAGACTAGGACTTACTTACTTATTTCCCTAGTCTCAAGAAAGAAAGGGAACTACCTCTGATAATGCAATATTTTTGTTTGATCTGGCAACTTCACAATTCTCAAAGCCACAAACTGTGTTTATGGTTCTAGGAACAGCAGTACAGGCTGTTCACAGCATTCCTGTGACCTTTACTTCAGCAGGAGAAACAGAAAGAAGTGCTCTACTTCTGGAATATCGCTAAGTGGGACAGCTAATCTGGAAGTTTTGCAACAGGAGTCCTGAGAATCAGTGATTGTGAATTACCTAAGCCTAACTCTGACGTAGAGGTACAGGCCTTCACTTTGAGAATGTTAATGATGTGGAAGAAGACCATCTGCAATCAGCCTAGGATCACCTGAGAAAACTTTTTCAGTCTCAAAAGTTGCCAGCCTTTTCCCAGAGACTGTCAATTAAACCTGCAATTGTGATTGACTTTTAACTATGAGAAGAATATTGCTGCCTTTTTTTCACAGCACTAGGCTAGAAGCACTCCCTATTAGGAGATCAAGTGACATATTACTTGATAGAGATCATCACCACTTGTAATTTTTTAACCCAAAACTATTGACTGGCCTTTTGATGGCCTTGCAAATGTTTTGACTGTGATTTGAAAAGGCCAGGGATATTAGGCATGATGAAACAAATTAAAAACAATCACAGAAAAAAGTATTTCCCAGAAGGTTACTTCAGGTGAAAAGGAGTCAAGCACGGTGTCTGCTGGCAATGTCAACATAACATTTAACTGTTGCTTCTCATGATTTCATCAGTTCATTCCAGCAGCATGGCTCAACACACTTTAGCAAGTCTTTTCAGAGGCAGCAAAAGTATCATTGCAAACACCCTGGAGCCACAAACTTCATCAGGCAATATGTGTGGATGCTGACCCCAGTTATGCTCTCCTCTAGGGAGTAATAGAGAGATACACTTTGTTGCTGCTCCTGCCTTCAGTGATGGGTTCCCTATAGTCTTAAAAAGGGCATTTGCCATGGTCTGAGAAGAGCACTTCTGTACAGGGGTGATGTTGGCAGAGTACAACTCATCATCTACTTTGTCCACAAGTTTCTATAGGCCCTGCCTCATGTATCAAACAAATTAGAACATATGTAAGGAGGACACCTCCAATAAAGGACAGTTTACCAGATGGTGCATTTTCTAACAGGTGAAGAATAAAATACTCCCAATTGTGTCTATGGAAAAGCACAGCATCATGAATGAGCGATCCTAGAAGCTTCTGCTGAATTCTTGGAACAAAAACTTTCTTGAATAAAACTTCATGGGCAGCAAAAAATTGGTAACTTTTAGCATGAAAAATTAGAAGTTCTTAAAATGCATGTAGACCTATTTTCCAGGTTGAT
The DNA here is from genome assembly GCA_013396955.1 of Regulus satrapa. Taxonomy (NCBI): domain Eukaryota; kingdom Metazoa; phylum Chordata; class Aves; order Passeriformes; family Regulidae; genus Regulus; species Regulus satrapa. The sequence goes on along the minus strand of VWZN01017283.1, from coordinate 12,253 downwards.
GATGTTTTAAACCCAGAAATATTATTTGCTCTTCAGCAAGCTGATATTTCTGTGCATTCAGGAGCCAGTGCTGATGCATCAGTTGTAACGTCCTTTCTTTCATCAGAAAGCAATAATGCAAGGGAAAAAGAAGTCCAGTAAAACCTGACAGACATCACTGAAATTTATCTGTGTTCAAGACAATGTCCTCATTAGACTGAATCAGCCTTTAAATTTGTCCTCAAAACCCTTATTGAACTTTTTTGGTTGTATCGTGTGTAACATATCCCTCTTCTTAATCCTGTGGATGGAACCATTGAAATGGCCTAAATAGATGTGTTCCTCTAAGTCTTTTAACCTAATAACTCTTTTTCTGACTGATAAAATCACGTACATTACTGTATGCACTGCATTATGTAATTGTGTGCTGTCAACTCAAAGTACATTCATGCACAACCCCTTAATTGTGAAAAAGAAAATAATGGCCACAATTATAAAAGCATTTCAGAGATAATAAATAAACCAGATTATCATTAAAAACCAACTGCAAATCCACTTCTGAATGGTTTAATAAAAGTAATTCTTCACACTTACACTATCCTTATACAAATCATATGAATGATATAGTCTCAGACAATCTTGTGAAACATTATTTACAGAATTTAGAATTTCTTTTAATGAAAATTTAGCCACTGCTTTGACAGGATAGCTTCAATCTGTTGATGTTTCAAAACTAACATGCAATGCATTTGAATTAAAAACAGGCTGAACTGACTTCAGCTTCAGATCTCTAGCTAAATCTACTTACCAAAGCATATTCTCTCAACTAGAACAAAGGACAGATAACCTTCAAGACCTTGCAGAACTTTACAGAAAATAACAGGAACTAAACTGTCTAAAATTTAAAACAAAGTAAATGTTCATGAAAAACATTTCAAAAAAGAAAGTAGTGACCCACTGTGAGGAAGTTAGGAGTGTGTTTCTTTGGGGCATGTCTGGTGCCAGAAGATATCTTTTGGATTGAAGGTATCCCAGAACACAAGCAAATGGACTGAAAGATTGCATCTTAAAGAAGCCAGATGCATTGATATGGCAGTTCTGAACAAAATCTCAATTTTGCACAAAAATTCATATTGGATACAGAAGGTGTGAAGATTGTAAATGAAGATGGTTTCTTCAGCAATATGAAGAAAATCAAGAAAATATCTAGGATTTTATCTGTGATACTAAAGTGTAAACTTCTAATATAAACCATCAAAAGCACTCATCCTTATGTAGTATATATTTTGCCCTTAAATTTACATGAATGTACAAGCAAACACAGTCTTGTTTTGAAATGGGTATTGTTGCGCAAATTCTAGCAGATCATCTGCAGTTTTAGAAAGAGCTGAAGTCAGTGCCTGAGGCACAGCTCCATAATAAGTAATAGCATAATAACAAAATTCCATAAAGAATCAGATCAAACAGCCAGTATTCCCCAGTGGTAGCAATGAACATTTTGATGTAAGAAACAAGGCAGAGCAGAATGATTCTTTCCCTTTTATACACATAATGATCTAAAAAGTAAGGGAAAGCTTAGTTCAGTTCCCCTTTGAAAAGCCTTATGTGTTCCTGTGCTTCAGACAGTGATTCCAAGCAAGAGAGTCATGCTTCCGCCATTGGGCAGATCTAGAAGCATCTGTCAAAGTGTCAAAATATGCAGCTGCAGGACATTGCAATGAATAAAATATGGAAAAGGGAGGAAAAAAAAAAAAAAAGTTCGCTGTTTTGGCTGCTTAACCAGACAAATAAAATAAAACCATATTTTCTATTAAATGGATATGTTTTGTTGTTTGCTGTTCTGAAATAAGCTTGATCCATACTTTCATTCCCCACTTCTTAGCAAAACTTTTTGCTCAAAATGAATGCTTTGCAGCTTTTGTCAGAAAAGCAAAAGAAAGGAGTGTATTCACAAGTCCAGTGAGAGATTACAATTTCTTTTGTCAGGAGGTTGGGATAATCAGACATACAATATTGAGTCTAGTTTCTCATTTTCTGTGAGAAATTTTTGAGATTTAAAATAATGTCCTTTACCTCCTGAAAGAGCATTCTAACTTCCTGGGTGTGGAATGGCTCTCAACTCTTCCTGTTGCAGTCCATCTTATGGAAACAGGAGAAACAAAAATATTGAGACAGTAAATTCTGTTTGGTCATTGGGACATTCACTACAGAAATAGGCGCCTAGGTTCCCATTTCTCTGAAATACTATTGCTTGCAAGAGTAGGTAGAAAAAACCTTCCACTACTAAAGGAAGTTAATTTAAGAGACAGGAGATGCCAATAGTCAGCAGGTTATGAAATTATTTTTACAACTTTAATCTCAAACAGACTTTTCTGCACAAGTGGGTGCATGCTATGTATATGTTCAAATTTTGGGAAGTAAAAATTGTCTTTCTTTTTTCTTTTTCCTTATTTCTGAGGCATGAAAGCAACCAGAAGTTTTAGTAAATTCATTGTATTGAGTACTTTGTTGCTTGACAAAAGCCTTACCAAACTTTAAAAAAATAACCAGAGAAAAGAATCTAACCACTGTATATTGATTTACATTATTTGTTTATATTTCACTGTACTTGGATGCTGCCAAGTTTGGCTTTTCTCTCCCTCTAAATGCTTATTTTTGTATGAGGAAGCATTAAGCTTAATCCTGTTGTGATTAAATAAGAAGGTTTAGCAATTTCCTTCAATGACTTCAACGGTTCTTAGCCATGCGTGCATGTCTCTTGCTACTGTTTGATCTGCTCAGATGAGATTTGATTCAGAATGTCATCTGTATGGAGATTCAGAGTTCACCAATAATGTGAACACATTATTTGGGAGCTGATAACAAAGATCGCATCTTCTTAGTTGTAAGTAGTTAAGGAAGAGAACAATAAAACATTTTTGATGCTCATGTCATGGGTATAAATTGCTCAAGGGGTGGAGCCATGAAAAAAGGAAGATGAGACTGAAATACTCCCCACCAGGAGAATTCCAGTGGAGCTGGTGAGTAGGATGATGGTGCTGCAGTCATCTGGAATAGTTAAAATTCCAGTCACAGATATGCAAAAAACTTAAACTGAAACTAGTTCATTTGCAGAGAGGACTACAAGGGTGATAACAGAAAAGGAGAACCTAAGTAATGAAAGATAGTGAAAGGGTGTGATATATTTACCTTTGGAAAAGGAAGGCCAAGAGGGGCTAAGATTGCTCACCTCAAGGATAAACACGGTGAGGGAACAGAACTGTTTAAGAACAATGATGGAACAAGACCAAATACATATAGACTGACCCTGAAAAAATCTTGGAGTGGATGTTAGAAGACTATCACTAACTAGTATTAAAGTGTTCTTCAATCAGTCGCAGCCTTCCTGCAGGATGACCAGTGGACACCTGCAGGTGAAGCTGAGATTTACATCTCTGAGTGAGAACGCATAGTCCAGAGACTAAAAGTGTAGCTTTGTAGGTGTATTTCTTAAGAAACACCAGAGTTTTTCTCTTTAAATTTGGTTTGCCAAATATTTTAGTTGATAGAAGTTCAATTCTTCTGTACTGTGATAAAATTCAATTCAAGAGAATGTTACTGACTTAATGCATTGTTTATATTTGCTGATCTGCTCTGCCATGTGTATCTGGTCATAGCAAATGCTCATAATAGGCTCCTAGGCTTTGAGCCCATTAATCTGTGGATAACTTAGCCACGGGTTCACTGGAAACTAGGGTATCATTGCTTTTTATAGATAACAGACAAATTTTTTTAAAATAGCAAATTATTTTTGCCCACAGGATTTTGAGGTGTCAGCTATAAAAGCTGCCCTAAGTTTTGTTATGACTTTGCAAAGAATGAGTAAAGGGGCTTTGAAGATGACATAATTTATCCTAGATTATTTACTTTTTGTAGTGAGTAATGAAAGATTTAGAGCCTAGTCCAAGTTTTATTGCTGAAAAATATTAGGGATTATGCTTTTTAAATTTTTTTTTCTTTTTTTTTGTAAAAGAGTTGAGTAGCAGCTTAATGATGAAATGAGAACTGTGCTCCAAAAGTGAGACAAGAAAGGATATTTGCGTTAAGAAGGAAATCCAATGGAATTTGAGGTAAACACAGTCTTAAGAAGAAGGACCAACTTGTCTAGACTAATTCCAGTTCTCTTCATTGAACTGTAAGTGAAACACCTAACACATATTTTGGTGCTTGCTATCTTTTATTCTTTGATGTGTCTTTAAAGTAGTGTGTGAACTGGGTTCCTGGAAATCAATTTTTGGTCTCAAGAAGAAAATTTTCAGTGTATGCAGGTTGACTTATAGACAATATTTTGTCTGTTGTCTGTCTGTGTGTGTCCATCCTTAAAAAGACTTAGCAGCCAAAAGAAAGAGTAAAAAGAGTATGGAATATTTGTGGCCCTGTTGCAATGTGTGGCCAGTCCTCAGGGAAGAGATCTGAGGGATTTCATGTGACCCAGAAGTGTTTTTTGATACAAAAAATTAAAGAAAATAAGAGACACTTGAAGTCACATTAGCCTGAGTTTCCCTCACATGTACCATTATGCTTTCTCGCATGGGAAGTAAGAATCTTCATAGGAGAACTAAATGATAGATTTTCAGCTTAAAAGCATCAGAATTGAATTCTGGCATGCAGATATTTCTCTGAGACATGCTCATTATAGGTTGAAAGTTATCTTTGGTAAACTTGATAAAAAGTAGGCTTCCACTTTAAAGTCTATCCCATGAATCTGGATTCATAAGATTGCTAGGGGTCATGCTGAAAGGTGTTTATGGGCAGAGTTGAATACATAACAAATAGAGAACACGTGTGCTAATAAGAGAAATGTTAGTGAGACAAACTTTTAAGAGCTTCCTGTTCTCCCCTGAGATCTGGAAGAACAAGCTGTACCTCCAACACCTGCCCTATGCTCTGTGTATCATCTCAGCAAACATGCCATTGCCATCCACTAAGCCCTGACACAGAGATAAAGTCTTCTTCAGGCCTGCAATAACATTTAAAAGGCTGCTTAATAGCTCTCTATTTCAAGCAGATATTTATAAGGTAGATTGATGCAGAATTCACTGTTCAGATTAGTGCAGGAGATATATCAAGCACTTTTTTGCTTTCTCAGTAATCCCAGTATCAGTAATTTTTCAGTTTAGTATAGGTTAGACAGAACAGTGGTGATATTTAGACAAATAAACCCCAGAAGCCTCAGAGGTCACCATCAGGTGGATTACCTGCTGGTAGAACTTCTCTGAGACTCTGTGAAATGGCTCCCACATCTCCAGCCCAGCCACTGGACATTGCGAGAAGAAAGGAACTGCATTCAAGGTAGGAGACATTTTTGTAACTTTCTTGTTGCTTCCATATGTTTTAGGAGGGTGGGTATCCATTCCTGTCCAATGCTGCTTTCCTGGTGAAGGGCTGTGTTTGTATCTGGCCAGGGCCTTTACCCCTTCTAAGCCCTTCTGACACAGGGGATAAATATGAGGATGGCTCTTCAGCTCACCATGATTCTCCTTTTTGGGAGTGCTTCATCCCTGCCTGTGTGTCCAGTATGTTTCAGTGTTTGTGGATCTCACGGCCCACTGCACACAGCCCTGTCCCAGCAGGTGATGTGGGGAGAGGTAGTTTCAAGTGTCCCACAGCAGGGTCTATTGAGCCACTTTGGGCCGGTGCATGTCACGGGCCCTGATTGACTGAGGCAGCCACTGCGAACATCTGTGGGACTGGGATTTGGGTTGCCTCCCTGCCACCAGGCCCTTCCTGATGCTCAGCTGACAGTGGCAGTTCTAATGCATGCTGGGGGTGATCCTGAGGCTGTCACTTAACATGCAGAAATCAAGTCTGAAGGAGGGAAGGATATCTGACCTTCATGTACACAGGCTGAGAGTATTAGTTTCTGAGAAATATTTGCATTTAATAATCCATGCCTTTCTAAAGTTCTGAATCTCTGAAAAGGAGTGCTCAGATAACCCTGCAGGGTGAAAGGAGGGTGTAGGTACTGACAGCAGTGTGTAGAGCGAGACAGACAGGGAGCGCGAGCCCTGGAAATCAGGGAGGAGGGAGGTTGAAGTGAAAGGGGAAGACCAGATGAAAATGTGGGCCAGTGGATTCCAGGAAGGAAAAGCAACAGGCTGCTGCAGACCAGAGGCAACAGGAAAAATGCTCTGCTCTAGCATTTTATGTATTATATTGAGATTCATGTTTAATCCATGTAGCTGCTGAACTACACTGGATTTTAGTGGGTAATCTGGAAGTTATAGATGGACAAATATGGTAACACCATGTGAACTGCCTGTCCTTGTACCCAACAGCAGGAACCTGGATAAAACTTTAGTTATTGTGAAAAATGTATCTTTCCCTCAGATGCTTTAGGCACTTTCAAACTTGGTGTAAAGATTTTCCTATAACTTCAAGATTTCCTGTGATTCCTTTTTTAGACTATTTGTTGTCTTTGTTACTATGTTCTGGTATCAAAAGTTCATAGAGAACCCTATTCAGCTGGCATACTCAGCTAATTTTCTGGGAACACACCCATTCACTGATAAAATCACCCATTTTTGCCCCATCCTCACCTTCCCCCCAAAAAAACAAATATTATCAAGGTAAGGAATATTTCTTTCTTTTGTAGCCACACCCAGCATATTGTAACCATGACTCAGTCTTGTGCTCCTCCTATGTGGCAAAACTATCAGCCTCATTTTGCAAGGATTGGAATAAATAACTATCTTTATCCAGCTGAAAGCATAAGAACTACAAATATTTCCTGCCAGAAGAAAACTATATAAAAATAATTTCCCGAATATCCTACTCTTAAAAATTTCTGATTGTGACTAAAATGTGTAGGCAAACTCTAGTCTTACTTGCAGCCATTTAAATCTGGAACGTATCCATTGACTCCAAAAAAGAGATTCCAGATTTATGTTTCTTTAGGCTGAACTTGGCTTGAGTCCATATGGATGACAATTTTTCACAGAATTGCAACTTTTAAAATTCATGTTATACCATAAATCCTGAAGCAAAACTTTTACTTTTATGTTAAACTCTTCTAAAACATTATGTCAAAAGTACCATGAGAATATTAGGGGGATATAGTGCTTGATTGTGTCTTTTATCTCCAAATCTCAAAAACTTTGAAATAATTCTTATTTATAAACTACAAAACTATGACAGGTCACAGCTTTTTCTTGCCTAGGGACACAAAAATAAGGGATCTTAATGTACAGTTAAGTATGTATGATGTTATATACTTTAAGTTTACAGTTAATTTTATACAAAGCTATTCTTCTTCTAAAAGATCTTGCAAATATTTAGAAATGTGCTTAAACTTAAGCACGTTAGCAGCTTCAACTCAATGGAACTGACTCATATAATGTTTACGTGTAAATTGAAGTACTTTGAGAATATATATATATTTATAAACAGACATTATTTGTGTTAATTTTATCTGAACACCCTTGTCATGAGCATGTTGATCTGAACTAATTTATCCTTATGCATAATAATGATGATAATGAAGAAAATATAGGAGCATGAAGAATACATATACATGCAGAATATGCAATGAGGCATAAACTAGCATGAAGTTAAAACATGTTTTGTCTTAATTGTGAAATGTTTTGACATAAGATATGAGGACAAAAAAATATGTGAAAAAGACATTAAAAAGCTATGAATAGTAATACAATTGCCTAGGTTAGTAGATATTAGTAGCTTTTTTTTAGAATTTGCACTTATTAATTTTTAGATTCGACTGAATTTCCTGTATTTTGATACATCAGAAGTAATTTATTAGATGTTGGAGTGGTCATGATCCTCCCAAGAAAGGTGACACAATTGCCACTGAGCAAGAGATTTACTGATCCCAGTTCATAATTTCTTGTTAATACAGGTTATAGAATTAGCTAAACTAAAACTAACCAAACCAAACCAACTAAATACAAACCAAATCAACACACTTCACTACTTTTCTTGAATATTTTTCGAAAACTCAGTAAAGCCAATGTGCAGTTTGACAGTTTTACTTCAAAGTATAGATCTTCAGTTCACTTCAGTGGTTAAAATTATATTTATATCTTGCTGTGATTTATTAAATTTGTGTCATTGAAGGAGAAATTTAGATGTACAGATAGTGTGCCCTTATTCCTTATGAATAATACATGGAAATGGAAAGGAAATAAAACAATATGTAGAATAATTAAATAATGAGTATATTTATTATTTTGAATATTTAACCTTAGATATGTATGCGTGTTTAAATAAACATTTAGCCAAACTATTCTTCTAATTGTTTTTGTTTATTTAGATAATGTGTATATTTGTTTTTCAGTATGTTTATTTAATTTTGGTATCTCCCATTAGTGTCTTAAAAGCAAATATTCTAGAAGCTCTGTTAATTCTTTAAAGTAACTGAACAATTTCTTCCTTTAAAATAGAACTGTTTTTTTTAGTCTAAGACAGCTGTGACAGCTTGAAAAAATGAAAACACAGCATAAATAGTAGCATTCTGCTTTGTCTCTTAGCTTACTGGAAGAAAATCGTATTAATTTTTATGTTAGGAAAACTATCACATCTCATTTAAGATCCATATTATTTCTGTATAGAATATATTCTATTTAAAATTCTAGGTAATCATTCTAGGTTGCATTTTTACCTGAGATGGAAAAATTAAACCTATTTTGGATGAGTGGACTCAGGTAAAATATACTACTGCATTAGGCACATAGATCACAAATATTCTTTCAATGTTAGATAAAAACTTGTTCTCTTGGCATGCAGAATTTCCAGATCTCAGTAAGACCAAGAAAGCAGCTTGTTTCCTGAGACTTAAAACAGTGCTTATACATCTTCATCTATTTTCTTAAAAAATGGTTTAATGGTAATTTTTTTTTCCCTATTATGAGATCAATTACAAAGTAGCATTGTCAAATTTGTGTTGTTGGGTATTGCTGTGGATTGCTTTTGATTTACACTTCCTGCCATTCCAGCTGTCATGACTTGCTCCTTAGTCTGTCCTCCAGATTTTGTAATTCAGCTTCATGTGATTCATCATCACATTAGGCTGTGATCCATTGGTTTCTGTATTTTCTCATTTTTCTTCCTAACTATTGCACCACCAGACATGCAGTGAGACCATGAACATAGCATTTCAGACAGAACTCTGTGAGCTAATGAGATTTTAGTTGACAATGGCTTATGCTCATATGCCCGTCTCGCAGATTCTGAGTCTCACATAAGAGACCTCTCATGAATGGAAGTTTTCTGATAATTGTTTGTGACTAATTTGAAAAGATAGTATTGCAATATGCTCCCTCTGCCATTTCCCATTAGAAATACCTCAGACAAATAATGTCCTCATCATTAAGCCTGGGGCATACTTGTGATAATCTGTTCATAATACCAGTGTAGGTTAGAGATTGTTAACGCTTAACTCATCTGAGCTCAGTCTTTATCACCAGCTCAGTCTGGTTGTGAATATCTGCCTAAGATTGTCACGCAGGTTGTTGTATTGTGTGATCTAAACCATATGACTGTTTCTTTTGGCATAGTATCCTTATAGTATCCTTTGAATATTCTACTGCAAATTTACTGAGACCTTGCGAATCACAGCATTGTATGTTATATAGAAAAAGTCATTATTTATGTCCTACTTGAGAACAGATTTTCAGAAAAGCAATAAATACTTGCCCATTATGCAGTCCTCTCCAAAAACATCTACATTGTGGATCCGTCTTAGGAAGCATTGGCTTTTCTCATCTGGCCAGTTTTTGTGGAATTATTCCAATTATTTTAGCATTCTGTACAGTACTCCAGTAGATGTGACTCATGGTAATGTAACAAAAAAACACCTCTCTGTCTCATCTGTTCAATTTTCTGTTGTGGAAGTTTTGTGTGCTGTAGTTCCTACTGGCAAATATGGCAGCCAGGTTTTCCTTCTCAGTTTCTATAAAATTTAATTCTGCTTCAGTCAGAGTTCACTTTACTTGTACTACAGAAATTTCCAAGCTATCTTTGCATGCTGAAATGATGTTTCAGCTAGACAGATTGGTCTAGAGAAGTATAGAGTGCCTGAAAAGTAATGTGATGTTTGGAGAGTCAGACAATAGGAGAATTAAAGCTATGAATTTGTCAATTCTTTGGACAGCAAGGATTCACATAATAGAACACTGTATCTAGTTGCTGTAGAGCTCCATCACATTTCTCTGACCACTGCCCAGTTATCCTGCTGTCTCAGCAAAGCTGTCTTCCCTTGGGTACCCTCTGTGGTTACTCTAATTATCTGCAGAATCTTTTATACAGCTTCCTGTGCTATAAAATTTTTATTTTTGCTTCTGCTGAAGTCTTCATCTTTGCTGTCATCTCTCTAAATTCCTTTTGTACTTACCATATTTTAGTCTTCACTTGAATGAAATTAATATTTTCTACTTGGATCTTTGCCTTCCCTTTCATCTGTTTCTGATCATGTTCCACCTTGATTGACATTGTAATTATCACGTCCCAGTTATTACATGGATGTCTGTAATAACTCCATATGTTTCACTGTTGCTTTGTTGAAACAATTTCCTCATTGCCCTTGTTCCAAAAGCTAGATGTTATCTATCTTGTAGCTGCCTCAGGAGTTCCATAGTCTAGAGGATTTCTCATTTAAATATACTTGCCAATATTCATCCTTTTAGTGGGTGTCAAGTAGAGTAAATTTGTTTTCACCAAGTAGTCTACGCTGAATATCTGTTCATGAACAAATGGAATAATGCTTAGCTAAGACCAGTTAAAATGTTTGAGATTAAGTTAAATTGTGACTTTTTTAGCTGTGACAAACTATAAACCTTTTTATTATGTCCATTTTGGCCTTTACTGTGATTTATGAGATACTTGGGAACAATTTTGAATCTGTCTCATGCAAAGAGGCCTGATAATAGTGACTGACTGATATATGTAATCTGCTGGCATATTTGCACAGCTTCAAGGGCTTGAAAATCACACAGTCAAGGTTTGTGTGTGTGTGTGTGCTGGATGTCTTAAAATTCAACACTTGTATTAAGATAATATGGTCTCTTAGTCTGTCATGAGAGATAAGGAGCTGAATATGACCTTAAATGGTGTTCAAGTGACTCTGTTTGGAACTACCTTGTCTTACAGGTGTAACACCAAAGTAGGTATTTGTTACCACCTGGCATCTAACTCAAAAGTTGATATGAGGAAAACTTCAGGTCCAGTAACATTTGTGAGTATCAAAATGTGGAAAACACATCTGCTGCACATACTCAACTGCTTTTCCTGTTGAGTATAATGTGTTATGGGTTTAAGAAAAGTAAATTTCATGCATACATTTTGAGTATTACCAGAAGCTGAACTTAATTCTAGTCTGCACATGGAATCATAACAATTCAATTTTATAATTTTTGCAACATGTTACTCTGAAGGATGATAAAAGCATTATTTGGGTACTATAGTACACATGCAATGTTCCACTGTATGATCTATTGATGCCCCTTTTATTCTGGCTGTTATCTATCTTAACTGGTAGCAAGTTTCTGAGGACATCCATGCAAGACATTTGCAGTGCGAGAGATCACTTTAGGTTAGCTCTTGGCCTGGATGAAGTTAATGTCTGCTATCAGCTGAAGTGTTATTATATGGAAGTGAAGTCCTGCATTGTAAATCAGTCTCACCCAAAAGGGCATCAGTTCAGGTACTCTGAGACTGCCCTAAAATGCAAACCAGCATGTAGTAATTGGAGGCAACTGAGAGACTTCCTTCATGATGCCAATCTTGTTCTGAAGTAAAAAGCAACTTTAGAGGTAATGGCTGGTTCTAAAATGTTGTGAGATTCTTTAGGATCCTTTGAAATTACAGGAATGTACATATGGGAAAAGATTTCTTCTTGTTCTAAGTAGTAAGTTTATTTTGTATTGCATTGTTGTTAGTTATATCGTTTTGCACCAAATGGTTTCTGTAACCCTCCCCTGGTTTGTGGGGTGGGTTGGGTTCTTCCCTTCACCCCGCCTCTTCACTTCTACCCTCCTATCCTTGTATTCTATATTCTGTTCTTCCCTGCCCCTTCCCTCAACTTTAANTCCTCCCTCTCCCTTCCTTGGCTCTAAAAATTGAAGTATCCTCATGGTTTGGGCTCCTTCTTCTTGAAATTTAGTTCTGAATAAACTGGAACTTTGTCCCAGAGAGAGAGACCTCCTGTGGTCTTTTATCTTATGCCCCTTGTCAGCCTTTGATTCCTTCCTATGTGTGTCGGCTAGCTGGAGAGACCCAGGGG